>JAVXUL010112413.1:0-17970 GCA_035590515.1 Trichilia minutiflora
AGTTTCGATGGATGGATTCCATTCATGTTAACATATTCTTTTATTTTACATTCCATGGTTGTTGCATGTTTATATAAACATACTCAAAGTATTATGGGGTGTGACAAGTACCTTCATTTTTATAAAACCCATTACAGAGATACAAGAACCCTTTCAATTATTCATCTAAATTCATAAAAATTATTCATGGCCATAAAAAATCGTTACCATCACTACTTACACTACATAACCTGAAAGCACAAAGAGTTGGGGCTCTTCAAATATCAACAAGTTGGAAGATGACGAGCACAATGACGCGATATATTTAAATTTCATAAACATATTTACATATTCCACTGATTATATTTACCTTGAGAGTAAACCTAGCTATGTTAGTAATTAATTCATCCTTCCAGCAAACTACCTATGATGGTCTTTTGGTTCACTAATAAATTTGTATTCAAAAAGAACGATCAATTGTTAGCTAATAAGAATTTGTATTAATTGTTCTAATTTCACTTAATTATTGGCATGACCCTTCCAAGTGAAGCCTTGAAGATTTAGGTCCATGATGATTGTAGTTTTCTTAATTATAGGTTCTCTTTTATGTATTGATTGTTTAATTTGCCTTGGAAATTATCTAGTGCGGAAACTTTTAATAGTTTCTTTGGGCTTTAATTCCTTTGTATTCATTTTGTAAACATTTTTATAATAGGGTATGTGCTTTAACTAAGTGTATTTTTAATTTTAATTCATAAAATTATCATATCAAATTACTAAAAAGAACTCTAACAAGAATTAAAATATTCTTTTATTATATGTTTGAAATAAATGAATTAGTATTATATTGGTTAAATTAGTAAAACATTTTGGAAGTCATTTTTTTAATTATATATGTGCATGCATGTGTGCGTGGGGATGAATACTATTTATAATTTTTTTATTACTAGTTTAGTACTCAAAAAGATTAAAATTAATAATTACTAATTAAAATAAAATATTGACCTATGACTTTTATAAACTATTTAATGCTCAATTAGTATAATTTCCCAATTGATACAAACAAGCTTTTCTAATATTAATAACTCTTTATCAAATTATTTTAATTAGAGTTATTTGAAATTATGGTGCTGAAAAAGTATTTGGTAATATCTTACAGTATTTATAACTTTAGAACTAGATATATGACTTTATAGTTAGATCATCTTAATACATATCAATTAGAGTTTTCGTTTAGTTGTTATTAAAAAAGAGTTTATGGAAGATTAAAAAATTTATCCTAAGTTTAATGAGAGACTCAAATTTTGGGTTTTGAAGAGCTATGGAACTTATCCCCAAAGGCAATTGAAGAAAAGAAATAAAACAACAAAAATGTACAACTTAATGGAATCAAAGAAAAAACAGACCTTGAACATCAGAATCGAAGGAGGATTAGACTATCAAAAAGAAACAAGCGAAACAAATACTTAAATTAGCCTATTTATCTGCAACTTTATTTTGTTTATGATAAAAATGCGAATAATATATATACTCTCAGAAACTTCATACAAGAACGACAACCAATCTAACTAGATAAAGTGGTAAGAGAGGAATAAAATTATTAATTAATTTGAAGGCAGCAAATTAAAGCTTAGTAATCAATTTTAACTCAAAGTGAGGATCAACGTTGGTCAACAACAATTTCAATAAACTTGATTATAGATTATAATTCAATAATAATTTTTATTAAAAACTCTATTAACACAAGATCTATTCCAAATCACTCTGTAAAATGTTATAGCACGATCTCTTATGTCTAGCTTTCAAAGTAAGAAGTCAAACTAATTTGACTATTTTACACAACATATCTCAAATTAATTGGTGCTTGTAAATTCTATCACATCGGCGTCCGTTATTATTAAAGATAATTTATTTTTATTTTAAGAAAATGAAATGAAAAGAAAAATGTTGTAGACTAGAGTTTGGTGGTGAAAACAAAATATCCATGATTGGAAAAAATAAACAGAAATTGCAGAATGTATGTATGATTGTGATAATTTCTAAAATTCTTTTTTGACTTGGATCCTTATTTCTCTAAATCGAGATCTTAACGAATTGCTTTGGAAAAAGCATGGTTTAAAGTGAAGGTGCTCAATTGAGAAGTTAGATCCATTTTTGCAAAAGGAATAATAATTATACTGCATTTTGTTTTTGTGTCCAAGCAGATATGGAAAAAGGACAAATTTGACACAAAGTTTATAGCAATGGTCATTCAATGGCCCCATTCAATGTTCGATCCATCTCATGATATATGATAATTCATAATGTTATACCTAATCACTTAAATTAAATCTGGTTAATTGTACTTATGTTGGCTAAACACAATTATAAATCTGTTTTAATTAGAGTTTAAACATTTATTGCACAATTTATCATAATATTGTTTGTCTAAATTTATTGTTTATCTTCGAATGATCATCAAGCATACATATGTAATACTGCCAAATTATTTTCCTGCTACTATGATCTAAGGTGGAATTTATGAGTCTTGCAATTATCTTTATTTCAAAGCTGGCTGCTCATAGCCCTAGCTCGATGGCCGTCAAAAGAAAGTGTTACTAA
The DNA here is from genome assembly GCA_035590515.1 of Trichilia minutiflora. Lineage (NCBI taxonomy): Eukaryota > Viridiplantae > Streptophyta > Magnoliopsida > Sapindales > Meliaceae > Trichilia > Trichilia minutiflora. The sequence goes on from JAVXUL010112413.1 coordinate 2,581, forward strand.
ATATAGACTAAAATTAAAGACCAATACCATGCGAAGCAACTTGATATGTCGAATAAGAATGAAAGTAGAGGTTAGCATTACAGCGACCGACCATTCAACCAATATCACATACACTCAACCAAATTACTCTTCTATTAATTAACTCTGACAAATTCTTATGTGTAGATATATACATTGAATCGTGATGAAAATGTATACGAGAAACGTGATTCCTTTTTCGAACTATACAGAGCTGCATATCATTTAACACTTACACAGACCAATCAAAACCCTAGCTTCCTTGATTTGGCTATATAAGCACTACTTCAGACATACCAAAACTTGCAGCAAGTTAACTCGATATTTCCCTTCTCTAAGAAATCTAAAGCATCTCTTAAAGTTCAGTCTTCTTTCTTCTTTACAAAAAGAAAATGGATGCGGGAGAACGTGGTCGATATCTATTGACTGCACTCAATGTCACAGTGCGAGGTGATGGTCCGACGACCATCATCTTCTCACATGGCTTTGGTACGGACCAATCGGTCTGGAGCCGTATTATCCCTTATTTCACCAATCCTCGCCATCGCGTAGTTACTTATGACTTGATGGGTGCGGGTCCTTGTGACCCTAATAACTATGACTTCAATAGGTACAGTTCTTTGGATGGTTATGTTGATGATTTGCTGCATATTCTCCGCGCCCTCCACGTGGAACGTTGTGTTTTCGTCGGTCATTCCATTTCTGCAATGATCGGCCTCTTAGCCTCGCTTATCCAACCACAATTCTTCACCAAACTCATCCTTATTGGTGCTTCCCCTCGGTATGAATAATAAATTAAATATAATTTTAACATTAATTATTGATTTGGGATTTTAATATTTTTCTAATTAGAATGAAATTTTCTGCAATCAGGTACATAAATGATGAAGGCTATATTGGAGGGATTGAAAAAGCCCACATGGAGCAAGTCTTCGAAAAAATGCAGACTAATTACAGTGGATGGGCAATAGGATTTGCGCCATTAGCAGTCGGCGCAGATTTGCCCGAACCAATTCAAGAATTTAGCAGGACCTTGTTCAACATCCGGCCAGACATTGCTTTCCATGTCGCAAGGACAGCATTCGATTCTGACTTGAGGTCCTGCCTGAGCCGAATTACGGTCCCAGTTGGCATACTTCAAGGCGCATTTGATCGTTCAGTACCTGTATCGGTGGCCGAGTATATGAGGGACAATCTCGGTGGCCCGGTCAGGATAGAGGTTCTGCAGACACATGGACATCTTCCCCATCTTAGTTACCCAGCAATTGTTGGTGGCGCAATTCTACGATGCCTTCAGTGGAGGAATCATTGAGTAGTTTCGTGCTCGAATTAATTCATGGAAACTAATTATGTGAACTGAGTTGTGGGTTGGAATGGAGGATATATAGGTTTATTAATGTCGTTTTGTTTTTAATCAGTGTAATCTTACAATATTACGTTTAATTACTTCTTTAATCTGGTAGATTTGACGATAATTTTTGTTTTTGTTGTTTTCTTAAACAACTATTGTTATTCAAATTACTTTTGTTAATGAGAAATTAACGCCTGACTTTTATATATCTTTAATAGAATGAAGAACATTTATCTTTACAATTTGCTGTACTTCGAAATCAGAACGCTGTATCTCTTATTCTTGAAGGAATCAAGAGCACACATGTTTATAGTTCAATTTATACTCATTAATTATTTAATATAGACCACAACTCTGTCTTTAATAGAATTAAAAGAAAAATATATAATATTATATTTCTCAAATTTGATTAAATATATTTTTTAATTTTATTAATTTAAAAAATATTCATGTTTATTTTCTGTTCTAAGGACTATAATATTATGTATCTTAATCATAATTATTTTAATAGTTAAGTTAAATATGCTAAAATATTCTTAATTTTGTTTAAATTTATGAATAGAATTAATAATTCTATTACTCTTTTTTTAAAGATGAAAATGAACATTTCCATTTATAGTACGAAGGAAACATCACATTCAAAATATATTTTACAATCTCTGATAGATATCTCTTTTCCTTTTTCTTTTTTAATTTAATTTATTTTTAAATTATTATTTGTCTTCATAGAATTTCTGTCCTTGTCTTATCTTTCTTTTAAACTATTGTAATTTATCTTTTAATAATTATATACTAACAAAATGAGAGTATAAATTTATGGGATAAAAAACTTGGGAAAAAAAATGTATGACTTTAGCTACACATAAAAATATTTCTTCAAAAATAATAAAATAGACAAGAATAATATTAAAATTTTTAATTTATATGCTAAAATTTATATATCAAATAATGTGAAAATTGATGTGTTATTATTATATCACATCACATATTAATTAATCAATAATATTATGAATATAAATTATTTACATAAAATAATGTGATATACTTGCATGATTTTTACAGGTCTTATATTTTAGAAAAATAAGTAAAAATTTATGATAATAAAAAAATAAATGTGACAATAATATAATTGTCATATAAATTTATATTAAAAAATTTGTACAAGAATTTATGTCTTTACTATTATTATTAATTATTATTTTAAATATTTAATATTTTAAATAAATTAAAATTAATATACAAAGTAATGTGATAGTATACAACTTTCACGCCATATAGAATATAAGTTAGAATTTCAAGTATTGCTTCGTAAAATAATCATATAACATTTATAACTGTATTACATTTTTACTTTATTAATTGAGACAAAATTTTATGTTTCAATGGTATGTTGTTGTTATTGTTATCTTACATTCAAATCAATCATATCATTTTATATCATAGCCTCCATTTCATTCTAGGAGAGATTTTGTAACCAGATTTGGTACATTAGTAGTACAGATTTTTTTATCTATATTTCATGTATTATGTGTTTGGCTCTTATCAACAATTATATGCGTTTGGATCTTTCATTTATATGAGAAAGCACCCTAGACATAGCAACTCACTGCTTGCCCCAGCACGAAACAGAAATATAGAAAACAAATATGTTTTCGAAAGTTTCCATGCTTTGTGTTTTTCTTTCTTTTTCTTCTTCTTTTTTTTTTTAAATTATGCAAAATAAAAAGAGAGAGTTTCTTTGCTAAAATAATATATTGATGTTTAATTTCTTGATGTCTACAAAAAATTTTCTATTAATATTTTATGTGGGTATATTATATTTGTCCTTTTTATTACTTTTAGATATGGGATAATTAAATTAATTTCTATAAATTTTTAATGATTCCCTTCACAATTTTACTAGAGAAGTTTTCAATTCTACTAGAGGATAATTTAATTTTATTACTCAAGAATAAGAAAAAAATTATTAATAGTATTAAAATTAATATGATAGTATTATATAATTATTACTTTTTATATTTTATGGAAGTAATAAACAAAAAGTTAACTTTACCATATAAATTTATATAAAAAATTGTAACCCTAATACTATTGTATAAGAAAATATTTTTATAAAATATAAGAAATAGACAAAACAAAACCAAATGAAAAAATATGTGTAAATTAATTGAAATGAAAGAAAGAAATGTACATGAATAAAAAAGCAATAAAAGCATAAATTAGAAAAAAAAAATGAATGGTCCCAATAGCTTATAAGGTAGAATAATAATACAAATTTAAGCAAGCAAGTAATCATGCATTCAAAATTTTCAAAATTTTTTAATATATATGATAATGATAATATTCCCATCATGGACGAAGTTTCAAAGTGGGCAGATAGCTATCATTATTTGATTTTTACTTAGATCTTCATAAAATCTTTAGGGATTTTATTGAAATTATTGTGTTTGTCAATATTGAAATGGACAATTCTTTTATTTCACATAAAAGGACAGCATCTTGGTAAAGAAGAGACAAAAATGAGACTCCAAAATTTCCTTAATCTGCTAATACTTTTATTTTTCTTGATTTCCATCCAATTGCATGGATTAGACTGTCGTCCTTTTATCTATTTTCTTTTCCATTCTCAAGTACAAAATTTCTTTTCTTTCAAAGAAAATTGACATGGATTGATAATAAATGTGTAGTGTACGTTTATATTGATTTCTTTATTTTCTTTATCAATAATTCGATTACAAATGAATTGCCTTAGTCCACTCCTTATGGTAGTTAATTTTAATTTTGGGGTATGTTTGGGACTGAGGGATTGTGTGTTTGAAAAAAATTGTAAAATTTTGTCTTCGATTAAATTTATAAGAAACAAAATAAATACGTCAAATATAAATATAAATAGTAAAATCATAATTAATATAAATTAATTTTTAATATAAAAAATTCTTTAAATTTAAAAGATGAAAATCACATGATTATTTTTGGGAGTTCACTCAAATTTTTACTATAAATCTTTAAATACAAACTTAAATCCAATAGATAAAAATCTATCACATAATCAATAATAATGATATAGGAAATATTCTTAATAATTTTAAGTAAAGATTAACTCAAAAATAACTCAAAATTGATAAAAAATAAATTTTTCTTACTCAAAATAAACACCTTCAAAATTACTTTAAAATATAAGTTATAATAATTTAAACGATAAATCAATTGTTCAAATTGAAGACCAAGATATCTTGAACGGACCTCTAAAATTTTAGTTTGATTAGACGATAAATCAATTTTCAATCGTTAAAAAAACAAAGACTGCGAGTAGTTAAAAAATTTCTAGAATCTTGTCACGGTCATTGCCCTACTGCACCTCTTTTTTGTCATTTGCTCATGTCCTTTTTTAATTGCAAAGGTTTGTTATTTATATTAGGGCTAATTAATGGGTTCGACTAAAAATATTTAGGTAAAGTCCAACAAATCTCTTCCTCTAGCCCAACTAAGGAGAAATCATAACTTGAGCACATCATGCAAAAAATATGTCAATTTTATGCCTACAAAATTCAAAAAAAAAATTCAGAAGTGTTTTGATTATTATATCAGCACTATTATCATCGGTATATATTTTCTTGAGTTCTATCTTTCTAAACTTCAAAGTATATTGAATCCAATGATATCTAAAATCAATATACTTGGATTTTAAATAAAAAGTATAGTTCTTTATAAGATGTATAGTAATTTGGTTATCACATAACAATAAAGCTATCTTAATTTAAACCAAACTCTCTTGTAAACTTTTTCAACTAAAGTAACTTTTTACATACTTTTGTGACTGCAATGAATTCTACTTCAATGGTAGATAAAGCAATACATTTTTGCAATCTAGACTACATGCCACTGCTCTCCCTAAGGACGTCATCAAATAATCCGAAACAGATTTTCTAGTATTAACATCTTTTACCATATCTGAATAAGTCAATCCAATGATTACTAGCTTCTCACTTTCAAATGAAAGTTTTAAACTGAAAATACCTCGAAGATATCTCAAAATCTACTTCACTGTATTATGATATTTCTTTCTTAGATTTAAAAGAAAACGACTAACTATTCTCAAAACATGAGCTAAATCTGGTCTAGTATAAACCATTACATACATCAAACTACCAACTGCAAATGCATAAAGAACACTTTTCATCTCTTTTACTTTCTTTTTACTAGATGAACATTATTTCTTACTAAATTTAAAGTGTGTAGTAAAAAGAGTATTTAAAATTTTAGTTTTATCCATTTTAAATCGTTAAAGAACTTTCTCAATATACTTTTTTATGATAACCAAATCATTTTACCTTTTCTATCACAAGTGATTCTTATTCCAAGAATTGGTTTAATCAACTCCAAATCTTTTATTACAAATATCTTACTCAAATCACTCTTCAACTTCTTAATCTTAAAAGCATCTTAACCAATTATAAACATATCATTAACATAAAACAATAAGATGATATAGTTACCATTGAAAAACTTTTTTATAAACACACAATAATCAAAAGTAGTCTTTTTATAGACTTTCACTTTCATAAAATACTCAAATTTTTTATACCATTATCATAGTACCTGCTTTAATCCATACAGGCTCTTATTTAACTTGCAAACAAAATCCTCTTTACTTTTTATTTTATATTTCTCTGACTGCTCTATGCAAATTTCTTTCTTTAACTCATCATAAAGAAAAATGATTTTCACATCAATTTACTCAATCTTAATGTCAAGTATAACTGTTAAACTCATAACAACTTTGATAGAAGACATCTTGACAACTGAAGAGAAGATCTTATTAAAATCAATTTCTTTTTTTTTACTAAATCCCTTGACGACTAGTCTGACCTTGTATCGTGGAAGTAAAGAATTCACATATTACTTCAAACTATAAATCCAATAATTTTTCAAAGGTTTCTTACTCTTAAGTAATTTTAATAACTCAAATGTATGCCTATCATTCAAAGATTTCATCTCATTATTCATCCCAGTAACCCATTTATTTTTATTTTCATCCTCTATTACTTCTCAAAGCACTTAGACTCATCATTGATAGTCAAAAGTACATACTAATTAACAAAATACCTAGAAGATAGATGATAGTCTTTGGTAAACCTCTTCAAAGTAGTAGTCAGTAGCACGATAGCATCATATATATGATCATCTGTGTTATCTATAACCTATTATTCATCTTGAATCTGATCATTGTTAGCATGTATATTATTCATATTTTTCTTATTTATTTCCCTAAATTCATTGTGATAAATTGTGCTTAATGAATGGATTTTATCTAGTTTGTATTTTTGTGATGTTAAGCAGGTAAATAATGAAAAGAAGTTGAAAAATGATGAAATTTGATTATTCTGGAACTGAAGAAAATGCTTCCAGGATGTCATGGCACAAGCTTGGGTTATGACTAAGTAAGGGCTAAAAAACAGAATGCATAGCCTCTGACTTCCTAAGTTGTGAGACAAGCCTTGGGCACAGCTAAAGCCATAACATGGGAAAAATTCCAAGTTATGAGATTTTATGACTTTTACGAGCTAGCTCAGATTTTACCCTATTTTTGTACTTTTAAACTTGGTCTTCTATGAAAGAAAGTTGTCTAGGACGTTTAAAAAACGTAAAAACTAGGAGATTTTGATTTATAAAAGGGAAAAACAATCTTTTAAAGAGAGGACTTCAGATCTAAAAAGGGGCAACAAGAATTCAGATTTAAGAAAGAAGGAGAAAAGAGGAGAACGAAGAACAGCAACAAAATTTTCAGATTTGTGTTTTCTGTGATCTAGATTATGAACAATTAATTCTCTTTTCTAGTTAAAGGATAATTAAATATTGATTTTAAGGATTGTGAAATCAATGTTTAATGTTTAAACTTTTATTTATTCTTGGTATTTATGCAATTCTGTACCTCATATATATTAATGTTAGTTTGTAGATCATAACAGCTTCTGTTATATAATTCGATTAATATTATACAATCATATAGAACTTCATATCCGTAATTGTATGATTTTTTATACTTGTGAAAAAAGGATATCTTCATAAAATATCTCTGAGTTGCGTAATCTAATTTAAATAAATAGTCACTTGTATGTTTATTGATTAGAATCGGGTTTCTCTAACTCTTAATGCTATCAACAAATTAAAATCTAAGAGTTTCTCTAGGTTTGTTTATTGGTTAGAGAGTAATTATTCTGCTTGACCTAATTGTTCTACAATTTAAGGAGGTAGGACTTATCGATAACTATAACTGGTTTATCAAGATAATAAAAGTGTCTTAACTTCAATGATCGATCCACTGAAACCAATATAAAAATTATTCCTTTGATTAGATCTTTATAAATCTGATTTTCTCCTTTACATTGCTTTTAAATCTTGTTGATTTAGATTATTTCGTTAGTTATTATTTTCTTTTAGTTATAGAAATCTTGATTATTTTTGTGGTTGATTTATTTCCTAGTTTTAAAAGATTGAAAATCACTCGTTTCCTATAGAGACAACTCACTCATCACTATCTATAAGTTTATTTTAGGATTGAGTTGGTATTTTTATTTTTGAGAGACTCGACAATCGATCAAATTTTGGCGTTATTACTGGGCGACAGTTGTTAATTGATTTTATTCTTTTGATAATCAGGTTCGATTGTGTGAAAGAACTCCAGTACTATCCTGAAATTGAAAAGATCGTTAAAAGATTAACAAAATAAGCGAAGATCCGAAGGCGAAGTCAAACGGGTACTTTATCAAAAGCCAGAGAAGAAATAGCGCTAGATTTGTTTGAAATTTTCAACGATTCAGAAGAAGAATAAGTCATCATAGACAGACAAAGAGTAATGAGAGATATCACGGCCTCACTCATAGATCAACCCCCTTTTTGCATCATTTATCCTAACTTGCAGGTTAACTTTGAATTATGACCAGGGCTGATACAATTGCTGCCCAAGTTCTATGGAAGAAAAAATAAAAATCCTCACAAGCATCTTAAGGCATTTCATGTAATTTGTACTAGTATGAAATCGGTGGGAGTAACTGAAGACAATGTTAAATTACATGCCTTTCCTTTTTCATTGGAAGATTATGCTAAAGATTGGTTAATTGATTTGGCTCCAGGTTCTATCAATTCATGGATTGATATCGTGCGATTTTTCCTATAAAAATTCTTTCCTTCGTCTAGAGCAATAAAGATAAAGAAAAAAATTACGGGAGTGAGATAAAAACCATCTGAAACTCTTTATGATTATTGAGAAAGATTCAAAAGCCTTTGTACAAGTTTTTCACAATACAACATATCTAAGACAACACTCATTGAATATTTTTTATAATGGACTTCTAGAAATTGAGAAGAAGATGATAGATGCAGCAAGTAGAGGTGCACTTTTTACAAAGTTACCAGAAGAAGCACGATAATTGATTGACACTATGACTGGTACTTCAAGGCAATATAAAAATTTTGAATACACCAGAAAAGTTAATGAAGTAAGCTCTTCAAATCTAGAATCTCAGATTTCACAACTCACAACTTTAGTTAAAAGCTTTATTATAGAAAATTCCCAATAAACCATGAGTTGTGGCATTTGTGCTCAACCAAATCATCCAACTGACATGTGTTCAACATTTCAAGAAGATGATTCACAATAGGTTAATACATTAGGAGGTTTTTTAGTTCAGTCACAAAGAAGATATTATCCATATTCAAATATATATAATCCCGGATGAAGAGATCACCCGAATTTTAGTTATGGACTAAGGACATAAAACTTTTAGTAATTTCAGCCTAAGCCACAACAATCACAGCAGCCATTTTCATCTAAGTCAGGTGATACAATCAGCCTTGAAAAGGAGGTTCAACGCCACAATACACAACAAGACAAGCTACACATGCCTAGTGGTCCAATTATAAGGCAGTCAGCTTCAAGGCTTAAACAAACAATGCAAACTTTTGTTCAAGGCCAAATCACAAGTCAAATACTTGAAGAGATTGAAACATCCATAGAGGAACACCAAGGCATGTCCAAGCTTGTAACTTTACTAGAGAAGGTATATGAAGGGGCTAGTACTTAGTCAATCTGGAAGACAAGCCCAATACATCTCTTTGGGGAGTGTTTTATAATAAATTGGACTTATGATTTTCTTTCTTTAATTAAGCCCAAGACTATGTTAAGGGGCTGAATATTTATTCAAAAAACAAACATGTGCCTTTATTAAAAGTCACATGACTCAATTTATTTATTTAGGTTTCATTTAAGTTGTTAAGTGTGTTAAACCCATTCCTTATTGGATTAGGATCATATTACATTAAATGGACTTACAAACCCTTTCATATTAGGGTTTGGATGTGGACAAGGGTATTTGAATCTTCTTTATCCTTGTAAATAAGGGTTATGATTGATGAATGAAATTTCAGACGTGTTCTTCAAGAGAGGTGTGATTGCCTTCTTTGTTACTTGAAGAAATTGGTTTGCTTAATCAAGTAAGTAGCTTGAATGTGAATTAATTTCTGTTTTAATATTTGGGATTGGGTCTCAAACACATGAGTTGGGGTTTGATCTAGCATATTTAATTGAATAGAAAGCTGGGGATTTGATCAATAGGATTAGGGGGTTTTAAGAACTCAGATTTCTTGGGGTTTCCATATCACCTCTTTTCCATATAGCTTTCTTAAGATTATTTCATCTCCACCTCCTTGAAGGTTTGATACTCTGTCAACATGCAGTTGCCAAATATCCTTCAAGACTACGAGATCGGATATACTATTCTCATATCGGGTGTTATCGATATCTAAGACCTGTAATACTGCCAGTTGTTTTGAGATCGTTAGTTCTGCCACGAAGTCTGCTAGAGCTTATCCCTTAATAGCTTTTCGAGGCTGATAATCTATGTCATACTCACTGAGTTCAACATACCACTTTACTAATCTTCTTGATAAACTTGGTTTGTGTAGAATTTATCTCAGAGGTTGATCTATCATCACAATTATCTGATGCGCCTGAAAATAAGGGCGTAATTTTTTGGTAGCAGTGATAAGTGAGAGAGCAAACTTTTCTGCTGGAGTATATCTTGTCTCAGTGTCCAGCAAAGATTTGCTCGTTAATAGATGGGCCTTTGCACCCTTTCATCATCTTCTTTCACAAGAACAGAGCTCACGGAGTTTTTACTGACCGTCAAATATAACTGTAGAATGTCTCCCTTTTCAAGGCTAACCAGGTGGGGAACATGAGTCAAATACTCTTTGAGTTCTCAGAAGCTTCTATCACAGATCTCATCCCACTCTAATCTCTTTTCTTTTCTCATCATCTGAAAGAAAGGAAAACATTTATTAGTAGCTTTTGAAACAAATTGCTCAGGGTCGCTAGTCTTTCTATCAGACTCTGTAGTTCTTTTATTGTAATCGGGGGCTTCAAATCTAGAATGGTTTTGACCTTTTGCGAGTTGACCTTAATCCCTTGTTCACTGACCATATACCCAAGAAATTTTCTAGTTCTAACTCCAAATGAATATTTCTCAAGATTTAATTTTATATTATACTTTCTTAAGTAAGAGAAGGTTTCCTCCACGTGTTTGGCGTGATCTGAGGCTTTTTTAGATTTTGTGATCATGTCATCTACATATACTTCTATAGTTAACCTAATCAAAGGTTTAAAAACCTTGTTGACTAGCCTCTAAAATGTCGCCCCTCTATTCTTTAATCCAAAAGGCATGACTGTATAATAATACAGTCCTTGGTCAGTGATGAATGCTGTCTTGTCCTGGTCGGGTTCATGCATTCTGATTTGATTATACCCTAAGAAATCATGCATAAAACTGAGAAGTTCATGGCCTGCCATAGCATCCACCAGTTGATCACTCTTTCGCAGAGGAAAACTATCTTTAGGGCATGGTTTATTTAGATCAATGAAGTCCACACACATTCTCCATTTCCCATTAGACTTCTTCACCATCATTACATTGGCAATCTACTCGGGTATTGGACTTCTCGGATGAATCCAGCTTTCAGAGGCTTGTCAATTTTTGTTTTGATAGCCTCCTTCTTTTCGACATTAAATGTTCGTCACTTCTGAGCCACAAGTTTAAAATTTGGATTCACCGTTAATTGGTGAGAGATAACCCTTGCACTGATCCCTAGCATGTCATCGTGGGACCAGACAAATACATCAGCATTCCGTCTTAACAATTTAGTCAATGATGGTTTATACTCGGGGGTCAAGTTAGACCCGATCCTCACAGTTCTCTCGGGCCATTTGTCATCCACAATCACTGACTCCATTTCTTTAATTGGCTTAATGGATGATGACTTTTGAAATTGGGTCATCTCCTTATTTACATCTTCTAATGGCTCTAGCTATCGATTACCCTTTACATGTCCCATACTATTTTCTCTAGTAGGCGCTTGTGAATGCAGTAGGAATTCCTTGAAACAGTGGCAAAGCAGGATCGGGTCTCTCTCTGATTTCCTCTTATGATCCCAATTCCATCTCCTACTCTAAACTTTAACTTCAGGTAGTGAACACTTTTCACTGCTTTTGTGGACTGGAGAAATGGCCTCCCCAAGATTATGGAATAGGGAATCTTGAGATCCACGACCTGAAATTCTACTATAGTGATTTTTGTATATGGCCTATCACCCATAGTCATCGATAATTATACTATTCCCAAGGGATATATACATGACTCCCCAAACCTATGTAAAGCGGTCTCGACGGGCCTTAATCTTAGATTCTCAATGCCCAAAGAATCTAAGGTCTCCTTCAAAATGATATCGATAGAACTCCTTGTGTTGATCAATATTCTATCGACCTGAAAAGTTCCCACTGTCAGTGTTACAACTGGAGCATCATTATGTGGGTAATAAACTCTACATTCATCTTCATCCGTAAATAATATTAGGATGGAGTCCACCTTTTGGCCTTCTTTCTACACGTACATTCATCATGTATGACTCAATGTTTATGCTCGAAAGAAAGTACCGAGAATAATTCTTTCGAGACCTATTTGATTTTTTAGCCAACGTGGGGTCTCCTGTAATTACCATCGCATCATTTGTGCCTTTGAACCTATCTCAGATTTAGGACTCTCTCACCATTTTGAGCCACGAATTTAGTCAGGTAATTATTTCTAATCAAAACTTCAATCTGATTTTGGAGATCGTAGCAATTGTCTGCCAAGTGTCCCACATCTTGATGGAACTCACAGAATCTATTTTTTATTTCCCCTGTTAGCTTAACTTTGATCAGACAGGGATCTAACAAAAAGGTTCCCCATCTTTTTACCCCCTCTAAAATCTGAGAAAGGGGCACATTTAGAGGAGTACACTTTCTCTTCTTTTTTAACTGAGCTACTCGCCTCAGATCATCTCTCTGAGGCGATCTTCTTTCCCTTGCAGAAGGTTCCTCCTTGCGTCTGTCATTTCGATAATACTCTGAGTCTTGATCTCTCTCACGAGTCACCTCAGAGAACTTTCTCTTGTTATTCTTTTATCTCTTATTGTCAGGCTTCTTGAACCGGTTATTGTCTCTAGGAGGAACACCCATTAGTTTCTCCTCCTTAATTTTCAACATTACTTGATTCTTAACATCAATCTCATCAAGTAATTTCCTCCAAGCAACTTCATATGTATTCATCGAGGACTTACATATAGAATACCAAGTCTTGTCTATCTTCATCCCCTATCTCAATCTTTCCCATGCCAAAGGATGATGAAAGGCTCCCAACTTGAACACTTCTTCATGATACCTCTTGGCAAAACTCCTGAGACTTTTACTATTCTCTTATTTGAGCAACAATAAAGAACTCGAAGTTTTGATACTGAAAACTGCTCCTTGGAACTCATTGGTGAATACATCATATAACTGTTCGAAGTCTCGGATGCTTTTCAAAGTCAAACCTATAAACCATTTCCTTGTCTGGCCTTCTAGAGTCAATAGGAATAAATGGCACATCTGATCTTCGCTCAGGCCCTGGACAAGTATCATTTTATGAAAGAAATCTATGTGTAATGATGGGTCTGTCTTCCCAAAAAACAGGATAATCCAGGACATCTTAAACTTTCGAGGCAAAGTCTGGCCTAAAAGTTTGGGGGCAAAGGGTGACTTCAAGTATGATCCCGTTTGTTGTATAGACTCAGCAAGTTCACCTCAGGGGCGTACCTTCTCGCTGTTCATTTTTTTAATCATTTTTTTCACCAAAGCCTCCACATCTTTTTTCTTGGTGATAGTCCCCTAATCCTCCTTCTGGCACGAATATCTATGCCTAAAAGCTTCATGTTCCTTCCCTGTCTTTACTCTAAAATCACCCTCATATCATCAGGGGGTAAGCTAGTTTCATTTGGTTTCTCATGAACTGCTTCTAGGCTCTGGGATATACGGGTAGATCCATGATAATATCTCTCATGGACATTGGAAAGAAGATTTTCCTCCCTACCTCCCACCTTCTTCGGTGAGGCTTCTTAACAGCCTTAATCTTTCCTTTTTTTTGTAACTATATACCTTTTAGTTGGGGCCTTTCTTCTTATCCTTTCGTCATTCTTCGTCGTGGCTTCTGGTCAGGCAATACTACTTTTCATGGTTTCATCTGGTATTTTTGTACCTACCATGCTTATTTGTATCATCTTCTTCATCTTCATCATTTCTTTGACCAGTATTTGTATTTACTAGTCCTTTTCTACATGTCATTATTCACTGTCCTAGAGTAGTTAAAATGGGTCATCTCGTCAGTTTCCCTCGCATAGCATGACTTACGAGCAGGAACTTCATCGACATTAGATCTGGAGCTCTCATGCTTCGAAATCTCATGCAGGGTTTTGTGAGCTTTATCCGCTATAGTAGTAGCATCAATGGAGTCTCCGTCTATATTCCTTCATTTTGTTAAGTATATTCTGGTTGAGTAACCTCTGGTGTTTGTCATCTTCAGTAGAGTTGATTATTTTTTAACTTTTTGTTCAATGATTCTTACATACGACACCAAATATTGATGCAAGATGTTGTATCTATCTTTAACCTCCAACACCAGTTTATCTTCTTACTTGATCTCTGATTTTGTGTACTGCAAAACAGTGAAATCTCAGGGGTAAAGTCAGTTTTTTGATGAAAATCCTCTGATACTTAAGTCAGTAAGGGTTTTGCTTGTGTGTTAGAGTGAAGAGAACAATGAGAAAATTAGAGAAAAATTCAGATGGATGTTCTCTCGTGTGTGTTTGAGTAAATCAGTCTGTATGAATCTATCTGGTGTGTGTGAGTGAATATCCTCTCTCAAAAAGATAATGCGTACCTGTCTTTATTCTCGAATTTAGTTATATTGGAATCATGAAATTCTATACTTGTTGACACGTATTGTTATCTGACTAGCTTGTCCTAAAAGTTTATCGCAGGAACCGCGGGGTGTAACTGTTGTGATACTGTACCATGCCACGTGTATCCCTGAGGCTCCGACCCCTGATCCCCCGAGGCTTCGAATCTTAATGTTCCTTCTGAAGATGTGTTAGCCCTTTGATGACATCATAAAATAACATCGTAGATGCTGCTCCTCACACAGGTATCCCCAAGACTCTGATACAGTATACAATAGATGTTTGATCAAATACCCCGAGACGGAGTCTTGAATAGGTGGTGGTGAAGACTTCCTCTGAGCATATATTTGTAGTAAATAATCCGAGATAGATACTTTGAATTAATGGCCTCAGATGATTCATCCGACACGATCCTATTACTTCTACTATTGCAGAAAGAAGTCTCGGAACGTCGTCGTATTCAGGGTTTCATGGAGAGAGTTATGTCCATATCATAGGCCTGAACTTTGGTAAAAATACCCAAATATTATTATTATTATTATTATTTGTTAGTTTACAATAATTAAAGTTATTGTGTTTGTTATTTTATTTAATTATATATTTTAGTGTTAAATAAAATTTTATTTGTATAAATTAAAGTTAAAATTATTATATATATAAATTAAATAATAAATTAGTGATATATGAATATGATAGTATTGATTAATAAAAATCAA
>JAVXUL010112433.1:0-17963 GCA_035590515.1 Trichilia minutiflora
ATACTTAAAGGACTGAAGAAGAGAACATAATAATAATAGGGCCTAATCTTCATCATCTATTTTAACATCTATATTCGCTAAATCCAGAACATGGAATCAAATTTATCAAGATGTGAGAATATAGATGTACCTTCTGTCATTTAAAGCATATATAAGGATTGCTTTAAATAAAGTCGATTCTCCACTGACTTCTTCATATACAAAGCTTTTAACTTCTCCCACATACCTCTTACGGTTATCTCAATTACGACTTCCCGTAGAACTTCATCAGAGAGATTTAAGATAATTCACGGTCTCATCTTTTTATCAATAGCAGTAAAATCTTTATCGCCCAAATTTTTAGGCTTTTTCTCCTCTCTTTGAAGAGATAACTCAACTCCATCTTG
Organism: Trichilia minutiflora; assembly: GCA_035590515.1. Taxonomy (NCBI): domain Eukaryota; kingdom Viridiplantae; phylum Streptophyta; class Magnoliopsida; order Sapindales; family Meliaceae; genus Trichilia; species Trichilia minutiflora. The sequence goes on from JAVXUL010112433.1 coordinate 387, forward strand.
GATTAGGATAGTCTTTATCTTGAGTTATCACATTCCAAAGTTGACACTCTAATCAAACTTTTTAATATGGGTCTTTGTTACCGTTATTGTTACCAAAATCTCGAAAGAGGCTCTGATACCAATTTTTTGAAAAAAAATATTTGCAAGAATTAATGAAAGAGATTTTAAACATTTAAATAACAAGACGCTAATATTTACATGGTTTGGTCAATGTAACCTATGTCCACGGGTGAAAGCGAGCAAAATATTTTATTATTTTTAAAACAAGAGAATACAAAATTTAGGAGAGTATTCTTAAACTTATAAATGAAAGAGAGCACAAAATTTTAAACTGAAAACGGTCTGAATTAACTTCAAGGATCTAAATAACTTATAGGCCTAATTTTACAAAAGACCCAAAATTCAAATACTCTCAATTATTCCACACTCTTTAAAACCCATCAAACCCCTCCTATTTATAATCTGAAGGAAAGAGGTAATAAGTTTTATTACTCCATGTGGGACAGATGCAAGGCACCAATCTCAATACTAAATATAGGTAAAATATTCTAGTTATGAGATTCATGAATACAGTAGAGATATTAGTTAACCCGTACAGCATTGTAAGGAATTCGTAATGCTCATATTTAATTTTATGCGCTATCTTAGAAATATCATTTTTCAAATCTTCAACTAGTAATATCCTGATCGTAAATCAATTTTGGAGAATATACTGGTACATTATAGTTGATCAAAAAATTCATTAATCCTTAGCAGTAGATATTTATTCTTGATAGTTATCTAGTTCGACTATTAATAATCAATACACAACCTCAAAGTTTAATCCTTCTTCTTAATAAATAGTACTAATGAACCTTAAGGAGACATATTGGGTTAGATAAAACCCTTGTCCACTAAATTTTGCAGCTGCACTTTTAATCTTTGAGTTTTGTCGGTGTCATATGGTAGGGAGACATTGAGATCAGTATAATGTCTAAACCAATTCAATATTAAAATTAAATTTTCTATTTGGTTATATCCAGGAAATTCCTTAGGAAATACATCTAGAAATTCTTTTACCATTGGTATTTGCTCTATCAAATACTCTAAAACTGAAGTATTGATAATATATGCCTGATATCTCTATCACCCCTTTTTCATCAATCTCTACACTTTTATTACTGAAATCATACAAGTCGGTAGAATACTTTACTCTCCTATTATTACTAGGTTTACCCAATTTTTTAAATATGACTTATTTAGTAGAACAATCTAATGTATCTCGATGTCGTGAAAGCCAATTCATCTCTAGAATGGTATTAAAATCTTGCTTCTTTAAGGTTATTAAATCTACTTTCAATTTAACTCCACCTATAATCATTGTTCATCTTTAAAAATTGTATTTCTTAACAATTTCTATCCTAAAGGCATATGGACCACTAACTCTTGATCTAAAGTGAAGACTTCTTTATCAGCTTGTTATACAAATGTAGTACTAATAAACAATCTATTAGATCTCGGGTCAATCAAAACATAAATAGCTTAATTAAATATCCTGATTGTACTTATGACCACCTCTAGATTCATTTAGGCCTGCTCTTGCTTGAGGGTAAATACCTAAGTTTATATTTTATCTCGAGTTCTATGTATACTTTACTATACAGTAGTTAAGTTACTTGCTTCTAATTTTCTATTGGCTGGAGCTATGGACTGACTTACCGCTAGTTGCTATTAGAAGGCAAGATATCGACCTGATACAGGCTAACCACTTATCTCCATTCTGCTTAAATTAGGGAAAAATTTCTTCACATGATTAATCTACCTACAATAGAAATATATAAATGGCTGATGAGATTGACCACTATGGTACTACTTGTAATTTATGCATCTATTTATCCTTTGACTCTGTTTGGAACTCTTTTCTAACCTTTGAGTCGATGACCAGAATATCAATAGTTTCTGACCTTGTGAGAGGAAAAGAGGATTGCTTGCTAGGCTAGTGACAAATATGCTATTGGAAGAGCCACTACTTTGACTTTTCTTAGATGGCTGCCTTTTGCACACTTAAGCCTTTATTTCTTTTTTTTTTAAATAAGCCCCTGAACTTTCTTTCTCCCCACTAACTTTTTTACCCTCAATGCCATTTGAATCATTTCTTTATAGCCTTGGTTACTTAATTGGGACATCTTATCTCTTACCTCAAAATTGACCACATAAATTATCCTCATCAGTAAATTCAAGCACAAATTCAATCAACTTTCTCAATTTTGTCTCATACTTAGTCACTATCTTACCTAATTGCTTTAATCTTAAGAACTCCTATTTCTTTTTATTACAATAGAAGATGATGTAGTACTGATTCTTGAATTTTTATAAAAACCTGGCCCAAGTAAGTGATACTATTAATCTAGCCTGAGCATTCTCCTATTAAGTGGCTACACTCTCTTTCAATAACCTAGTAATAACCTTCAACTTATCTTCATCTTATCCTCTAAATCCCTCTTCAATTTCTTAATCATGTGCTTGTTGACATTACAAACGTTGTGCCACTAAATAGCATACTCCCTAACTATCTAATTTTCTTGATTAGCTTAAAGAGTTTTAGGGTCAGTATAGATGGTTTAACTATTATTGGAGCTATAGTAGTCCCCAAACACAAGGTACAGATATAGGTATGAGTATGACATCTGACTCGGTGGACCATAAGCTTGTGTAAAACCTTAGGTATTCTAATACATCATATAGGAGCCCCTTGCTTTTGGTGTTATAGGCAGAGGTATTCCTACCCTTGGTTATGGATATAGTACTGGAAGAAGTGCCTGAGGTTTTTTAGGTTCAGGCTGAGGCTTAAGTAATGATGTATCTTGTTTATCCTCGAAAACTATCTCTGTTCGGGGCTTACCGCTTCTTCTACTAGATCTTAATGGCATCGTTTACTATAAAAAGAAATAAAATATTCAATTATATATATATATACACACACACACACACATACACACATTGTGGTGGTGATACATTCTTAATACTCAACTCACTTTAGTCCATAATTTTTTTTTAAATTATTCAAAAAGCATATAAAATTATTTAAAATAGTTTCAAAAATATTTCTAAAATCAAAAGATCTAATATCAATCTAATTGTCATGTCCTGGCCTATGCGATTCACACGTTACAACCGTCACAAGTCCTTGATATATATTCTAAAACTTTGAATGTACATCAAAAACATGTAACGCATCTATGGTACCTATTTATAATTCAAAATCATTTTATAAACACTCCCAAAATCCAACAATCTAAAATCCAAATCTCATTTTCTCAAATTCGAATTGTCATCCCATCACAAACTCAAATCCAACCATATTATCCATAACTTCATTTACAATATCAAATAACAATTATGATTTCCTTTTTATATCAAAACTTTTCAAATTTCATTCAACAATTTTCAAATCAAAATCATTAATATATTCATCAAACATTTCAAATTATTTACATATAATTTTAGCTTTAAATTTAAATCACATTTGTTTCTTGGCTTTAATAAAAACATAAAACTTTGCTTTGAATAAAACCTAACTGACTCAAATAATAGAGATATGAGTTGGATACGAATATATATACTTGAGGTCTCACTAGCTTTAGGCAATCCCCAGCACACGAATGCTCAACTAATGTTTAGTTCACCTGAAACTGAAATGTGAGGGAGGTGAGATATAACGGTACACTCAGTAAGTGAACTATTAATAAAATAATAAAATATAAAAATGGTTACATAAAACATTAAAACGAACCCTTAACACAAAAGTAAGGTTTTAAAAGTATAATCATTTATAAAAACCATAGAAAACATTTAATTATTTAAAACTTAGCTTGTTAGTTTTGAAATTCATCGAGCTGGCTATCCCTCCTAGTAATTACTTTGGCCCCGAATTTTTCATGCATATAAAATAATGATCATCTACTAAAATTATTTTTTATAATAAAAATAGTAGAATGCATGATATTTTATTTAAAATTTACCTAATCACTGACATTGATCTTGAGCAGTCACATGATGATATCTACAATTATTTTGATATAATCATATATCTCACAGGTAGGTTAACTCCGTATCACACTGATACCAACTTCTTCCCTTATACCTTCTCCATCTGTGGTCCACTTACTTAGGCAACCTTTACCTAGATCCGTCTAGATTACTAACCAATCTACTCACCTAAGCAGCTTTTATTTAAATTCATTCTAGGCTACTACTCTATAGGTATAATTTTGGTCTTTTCGACCAATCACCGTATACATATCAATGAACAAGTCCCAAAATAATGATCATATAATCATCAAAGCCATTATTGCACAATAATCATTTCATATTCATCATAAAATAAATAACCATTGACAAAATCGATAAAATAATTTATAATGATATATATACCAAAATACCTATCAATCACAACAAATCAATACCTCATTTGGCCTCTTGGCCTTAACCATATACAATGCATTATAACACATGCCATACATGCATATATTTATAAAACAGGAATATAAAAAAATTAATTAATTTTCTAAAACATTAAGAACATATAAGTTTGTCTAAATATTTTAAAGAAAATGAGAAATAAATAAAATATATCCACTAACAACTTAGGAAGGGTGTGCAGTCCTTATTGCCTTTTACAATGCGGGAATTCCTCTTTCGCTTGATCAGTGCCAATTCACACCTACGTAGATAATTACATTAATTACTATATTCTAAATAATAGCAATTTAATCTTATATGCATGATTATGAATCCTAATTTGTTTTTTTTTTTTACTCAACACTTATTTAATGAGGCATAATTTATTTTTTAGTCATTTAACTGATTTTCAATAATAAAATCCCATGGTCAATTAATTCGACAATTATCATCAATTCGAATCCAATTTGGCTTTCTAGCTTACTACCTCATATAGCCTCTTTAAATCAATTTCTAATTTCTTATAATTCAACCTTTAATTTAATCATTCTACATATTAAATAATATAATTTAAGTCAATTTATCAAAATAAATTAAAATTTTTGAAAATTTCCAAATGTTCAATAAATCCTAATTCCTAAGTTCTATAAAACACTAAATCAACACTTAATTTGAGTGAAAATTCTCACCAAAGAGTTTATTAGAGCCTTAAAAAGTGTTAATTTCTTATAATTGTAGAAATTCGCAAATTTGTCTCAAATCGTAATTTTGCTCCCTTATGATTACTTACCCAAAATTAGCAAAATGAAACTTGTAAAAGGAAGAAGATGTTGAGTTCCTGATGTTTTTTGTAAAAATGAGAATTTAAATGGTAAAAATTGAAAAGAGATAGAGGGATTACAGGGAGGGAAAGAGGGAGAACGGGGAAGCTCAAGGGAGGAAGAAGAAGAAATAAATAGAATGATTGTTTTTTTACTATTGACCCTTATTTATAATATCTTTATATTTATGAAGAATATCATTGAGGTTAAAGAAGAAGAAAAAATTCTAAAAGGGGTAATAAAAACATTTCATAAGGGAGGGATAGGAAACTGATGCCATTTTAAACCAATAGGAGAGGACTAGTGTTAAGATCGATGTCAGTCACGGTAGTCTAGCTTCGGTTCAAGGGTAGGCTCTTTGGATCGATTGCTCCCTAGTTTTCAGCCTAGGGTTTTGGTTGTCCTGCCTTCTATCCACTTTTTGTTTTTAACCTTATTTTTTTCCATTATTCAATGTCCGTTTTCACTTTAGTTTCTTTCTATTCAATTGTCTCTTTGTCCTTTTTAAGTATCAAAAATTTATCAATTGATTATCTATCTCAATTTGTGATAATTTCACTTCATACCTAAAATGATAGTTGACAACTCAATTTAACTCTCTTATTTATAACTATTTTCTCATCTAATTTATTAATTATATCATGTCGATAGTTTATTAATTATACCCACATATATATTTTATAAAAATAATAAAAATATTTTTAATTTATAAAATAATTAAAATATTCCTAATCCGTAAAATGGGGTTTGTTACAAAGATGACTTCAAGAAAAGGAACTAAATAAATTGACATACTTTTATTATCAAAATAATTTTTTAAACAAAACAAAAAGAAAAAGGGATCTTAAATCTTTTCAAAAGATAAATGAACCCCTTTTCACTCATTTCATTTTCATGATGCTGTTTCCTAAAAATGTCACCAAATATGTTCTCTTAAATTATTAATTTTATTTTTCATCTCATTTTATAAAAAAACAATTGAAAAAAATCTCACCCAGAGCTTGATTATAAAATTAAGATACGTCTAAGCTTCGTGTACTTTGCCTAATCATAGAACATTAAAGCATTTGTTAAATATAAATGAATTTTAGGTTCAAACACTTCTGAATTTAAAAATGCTATAACACGAATTTTTTTATATAAATATTTTGTACAAACTGATGTAATAATATTATATTATTATTATATATATTATATTAAAAAACAAAAAAACGCACTAAAGTAAAATAAAATAAAATATATGATAGGTATATATAACATTATCATATTAATTTATATAAATAATTTTATATCATTAAAATTATTGTTTTGAATTATATTTGATATATAATAAACTTATAAAATCACAACATTTCAATCTAAAAAAAATTATATAGCATTTTTTATTTAAAATTAAAATAGACATAAAATTTGAATACAATATTAAATATATAAAATTTATTTTATATATAGCATCTCGTTATAAATATCTAAGAATGAGTGATTTACATATATACATTCTTATAAATAATGAAATATGTAAAAAATAAATAAAATTTATGAAAATATTCCTAAAATTAAAATTAAATAGACTCATCCAAATATTTGTACTCCATGTTAAGTAAATTTTTAGTGTTCAGTTAATTATTTTTAAAAAATTTATATAAATTATATTTAAATTTTAGAAGAAAAACAACGAACCACTTAATTTAACAATTGTTACCGTCAAAGTCCTAAGAATCACTATAAAAATAAATAAATAAAGGAAAATTGGTGATACTTGTGAATAGAAACGTGAGAGGGGAATAGGAATTGTATTTATTTATTGCATAGGGAGGTAAATATCAATGCGAATACTAATAGGAATATCAATACCAGCTATCATGTCATAATTTTTTATATTTTTTATATTATAATATTATAATTTATTGATATTATATTAAATATTTATCAAAAATTTAAATAAATATTATTAAAATACAACTTAAAAAAATATATGCTCAAGTCAAATTTTAAGGCTAAGCAGAATTTATTAGAAAATTCTATCAATGAAAGGACTCCAACCTTGCCCACCAAGTCACCAACTACTCCAAGTTGATGTGATTTTCCATAACTTTCTGATTTTAAAATTTGAGTATCTGTGGATTGCATTTACTGATTTGCATTGCATTAAATGCGTTTATATTCTTCGTCTTTGCGTAGGAGGAGGGGGATGGCGACCACGATGACAACCGACGACGACGGTGTTAATGATGTGATGACGATGAATATTTAAGATCATATGAGGTGCTGGGTCTTCTTCAGTCAAGTCAACAGTGGCGGCTAACCCTGTCAAAATATCTTCATTTCATCAACTTGAGCTAGACGACGTTTTAAGCCAATATTATTTTATTGAATTAGCATCATTTTGCAACACAACAGAAGCATACCGGCCATGCTACTTTGTTGTATAGTACATATTTTATTTTCTTAATTTTTTATTATAATCTCAACTTATAAAAATTTATAAAAGTACAATAAGAATATAATATCAACCATGAGGTGGCTTCACTGATTTCTTGATATTCTCGAGTCGTTTTATTAATAATAATCAGTTGGCACTAGTGATGTTGTCAGAATTATAATTTAGTGGGAATTAATTTCAACCATGACAAGAATAATTATTAATAATTAATAAATATTAAAAATAAAAAATAAAATAAAATTTTTGGTTTTTTATGTGTGAGTTCATTACTTATATTTGCTTCTTCTTTTTTATTTCTTTGCGCGTATAGCAAATAAAACATAATAACAATTAAACAATAAATTAAAGCCTTAGTTGGAATTATGATATTTTTATTATACTTTAAAAATTAATTAAATTTTTTTTTGTGATAATATTAATTTTTAATAAAATAATATAATTTTATATTAAAATTTAATATGTAAAATTTTATTATATAACGGTTATAGTTACCATAATAACAAACAAAATCTAAGACATAATAGCATATTAAAAAGGAAAAAAAGAACTATCAATTTTTAGAGTTAAAAAAAAAAAGTAAAAGAAAAAAATAAAGATAGCTTAAAATACATTAATATAAAATTATTTAATCTTCTATACAAAAGTTAAAATTTTTTACACAAAATTTTAGAACTTTATCACTGGATTTGAATTTTGAAATTCTAATTTAAAATTTTTACACTTAAAAGGTAAAATTGAAACTTCAAAATTGCAACACAAAATGCAAAATTATTTTAGAATAGTAAAACAAATTAAAGAAAAAAATTGTAGAAAGAAAATTTTATGAATTTTTTGTACTTAAAAAATAAAAAATTATTTTTAAAAACTAACAAAACTAATTTAAGTAACTTATCGGTGCTGATTATAAATTGCACGGTCTCAAACTTAATGATTATTGTTATTCTACAAAAAAAAAATTCTTAACACGGTCACTCAAGCTCCCAATGGGTATTAACTAAATCAACTAGTGGTTGCAACGACAATAAAAAGACACATAAATTTTACTGACCTTAGCATCAGAGGTGAATTATGGATAATATGCTATCCGACCTAACATTTTCTTTCGTGATTTTAGTTTGTGAAAAGTTTAATCTAACTTGAGGTACCTTATACCAATTCCCTTTTTTTTTTTTTTTAGAAACTCGGAAACTCCAATCGTCTAACAACGTCACAGGATTTGTTTATTTCAGGATTTGTCACGGGAGAATCAGACCTTCGACTATCCTTCAACAGTGTCACTGAAATAGGACCCATGTCTAAGTTATAAAGCATCCTGTGGTACCCTACGACAGGAAAGTATCCTACGACAAACGGGATTTGCCACGGGAGATCCAGGCCCTCAATTACCCTTGGACAGTATCACTGGAACGGGGCCCAGGACTAAGCCAAAAAGTCTCTCGTGGTACCCTACGACAGATAAATACCCTACGACAGACGATACCAAACGACTGAAAAAAATCAAAACCTAACCTCCTAGGCGCTTCAACAGAGATGACCTGGGGGGGAATCAAACTTGGGACCTTGAGGTCCCAAGCTCAACCCCCACCACCAGGCCACCCCTAGGGGGTTACCATATACCAATTCAAGGATGATTAAAAAAAATATTTATCTCACAATTTACAAATTTTGTGTTTTGATTTTTTATGAGAAGAAAAACAAGAATTAACAGCAATTATTTTCTAAAAATTAAATTTTATAATATTTTGATAATTTATTTAACTAAAATATTTTTAAAGAACTAAAAAAAAAAGAACGAACGAACTAGAGCTCAATATAACATTATGCTAATTTAATAAGCTAAACCCTCTTAGAAATTTGGCGCCATACGTTTGACACTAAGTTTGCTTCTATTTATTTTTGTCTAAAATTTGAATGTAAATGAAATATTAATTAAGTTGAAACCTGAATTTGAATACTATGTTTTTTATTTTTTAAATATTTAAATATAAATATAAATTATTTGATTTTACAAAATAAAATTTTTAAATTTAATATTTTGACATATTTACCCTTTTAAAATAATGTAAAGATTAAAAAAAATATGAAAACTTATATTTTAACATTATTTTAAATATGTATATTTAAATATAAATATAAATTATTTGATTTTCGAAAGAAAATTTTTAAATTTAATATTTTGACATATTTACCCTTTTAAAATAATGTAAAGATTAAAAAAATATGAAAACTTATATTTTAACATTATTTTAAATATGTATGTATTTAAATTTGTTATAATGAGTCAATTATTAAATAAAGGACAATTATAAACTTTTATATTAAAAAATTAAAGTCGAGCATTTAGCTGATTGATTAACATGAAATTGTTACTAATCTATCTCTAATTTATATTTTAGATAATATAATAAAATAATTAAAATTGATTTTATAACTAAAAGTTACAGCTGCATACGAATTTGAAGTTATAAGACTAGATTATAACATAAAAAAAATCATATGCACAACAATTATGTAATAATATAAACAAAAGAAATATTATATTAGTAATTAATCATAATTTTAATTTAATTTTGAATATACAGGAGTTAAAATTATAATTTAATTCAAATACATAAATCATAACTTCGATTTATTTTCAAATACATGATAGTCATAACTTTAATTTAATTTCAAATACAAATTTTTTTATCATATTTAGTGTTGATGCAAGAAAATCAATGATGATTTTCGTACATCAAACAATGAACATTTTCATGATAGTAGAGTGGTGGTTGAGGGATTTCTTTTATTTTTATGATTAAATTTGGATTTCTCTCAAGTTGTCTATGGACCCCCATTTTTTTTCCTTTTTCTGCTTCTTTTCTTCTTCTTCTTTTTGAGTTGGGAGATCAAGTCATACATAATTCTTTTTTGGGGAGAGATGATGATTTTTATAGGGTTAGGTTGGCTAACTCTAAGGATTTTAAGATAGATCCTAATAATACGTGGCTATACTCTCTTCTGTTTAGGAGAAAAACACCTGTCCTCAATTTATCCTAAATATAAGTCCCCCAATTCTCAGTAAAAATTTATTTTTAGTGAAAACTATATTCTAAATAGGCTTCTTGTGGGGACATGGGCTCTACATGGGGTATATGAGACTCAGTATTAGGTAAGAGAGCTCTGCATCCTTAAGCAAATAAGCTAGCTGTCAAAAGGAGAAACCAAATTTGAGTCTATTCTATCGATCATTCAATATCAAGATAACATGCCTAATGCAAGGTCAAGACTTTGTCAGTCTAAGACTCAACATCAAGTGAGGAAATTCTGTATAAGGGATGTAAAGCTCAGCGTTGAGTTAAAGAGCTCAGTATAAAAAATTATAAGACTCGATATTGAGTCAAAAAGCTCAGTATATAAAATTTAAGGTTTGATATTGAGCTAAAGAGTTATAAGATAATAGTTATAACCTCTCAGTTGAAGTAAATATTTGTAGTTTCTCAGTTAAGGTTGATGCCATAGCTTTACAGATAAAGTTGATACCGTAGCTTTACAGATAAAGTCGATACCATAGCTTCTTAGATAAAGTCGATCAATATTCTCAGTTTCTTAGCTATAATCAATAGATATTCTTAGCTTTTTAGCTAAAGTCGATAAATATTCTCAACTTCTTAGCTATAGTTAATAGATATTCTCAGCTTTTTAGTTATAGTTGATAGATATTCTCATCCGAGAAATCTAGATATTCTCTACATCGAGTAAAGAAAGATCTCAGAATCATCAAGTGAATAAGCTCGATATCGAATGAGTATGTTCGATATCATCGAGCAAGATAGCTTGACATTGAACGAATATGCTCAATATCATCAAACAAAAAAGCTTGACATCGAACGAGTATGCTCGATATTATTGAGCGAGAAAACTTAAAATCATAAAATCATCAAGCAAATGAGCTCAGCATCAAGCGAATATACTTAGTATTATCGAGCAAATGAGCTCAAAATCATCGAGCGAGTGAGCTTGGCATCGAGCAAATATACTCGGTATTGATTTACAGAGAAGAGATATCTGAGAACAAGATGACACAGTAGTAGAAAATAATAGCAAGTCGACGAAAAATCTACGTAGGATAGTAGCAGAAATTAGTGCATCAGAAATAGTAGAAATATGTGTCCATAGTAAATAGTAAATGATGACAGAATGTAGACACAGTTGGACGCTCGAATTATCAGGGCTTATTTTTTGCACATACATATAAGAACACAAAATAAAATTATGCCACCTTCTCACGTTTCTCACCAATATCGATTAGCAAGTACTCAATATATATGTGGGATGCAAATAATTTAATATACTTGAGTAAGAATATAGAATAAAATCAAACAAGTCAATTCAACAATCCTTTAGCTTAAATATATTGTTCAGTATATTTTGCATGTAAGATTATTCAGCAAGTATTAAACATCTGTGTGAGTACCAACATTCAATGAAGACTATATAGTTTTAATAACATGCATATTCACAATTCTTAGGTTCAGTCATAGTAGATGTACTAGCAACTCTCATGCAAATAGCACTCAACTTTTATGACTAAAATTAATTAAAAATAAAAATTGTTAGAAAAACTTTCTTAGGATGATACTTTTCTGGATGAGACGGATGAGACTATCTTAGGATGAGATGGTAAGAAGATAAGGTGATGCGATAATAAAAAAATGAGATGATGATGTGATGAGATGATTAGAAGATGAGAAGATAAGGTGATAAGGAGTTGAGAAGATGAGATGATGAGAAGATAAGGTGATGAGAAGATGAGATGATAAGGTGATGAAAAGATAAGATGATGAGAAGATGAGGTGATGAGATTATGAGAGGATGAGGTAATGAAATAATCTTAGGATAAAAACTTGTTGGATAAAATCATCTCATGGGGTCGGGTTAGCTAAAATCACCTCGGGTTTAAAAAAGATCATCTCCAAGAGTCGAATGAAATCACCTCGGAGAGTCAAAAAAGATCATCTCAAAGAGTCAATAAAAAATGACCACCTTAGAGGGTTGGATGAAATCACCTCGGATTAGATGAAATCTAGATAAAATTCACCATTGGAATGAATAAAATCACCTCAAGGTTGAATGAAATTTACCTCGAGGGTGAATAAAATCACCTTGGATCTGGTAAAAATCACCTCAGATAGGAGATATCACCTTAGAGTCAAAAGTTATCACCTTAGGTGGGGAGAAATCACCTCAGAGTTGATTGAAATTCAGATGAAATTCACCTTGAGGACAAATAAAATCACCTCAGGTCAAGAGAAATCACCTTGGAGTCCAAAGTGATCACTTCAGGTTGGGAGAAATCACCTTAAAGTTAAAAGTGAACAAAAATAATCGACAGCGATTTTCGTACACCAAACAATGAACAGTCCCATGGTGGTAGAGTGGTAGTTGAGGGATTTCTTTTCTTTTTATAACTGAACTTAGATCTCTACCAAGCTGCCTACATACCCCTCTTTTTCTTCCTTCTCTTGCTTCTTTTATTCTTCTTCTTCTTCTTCCCTTCTTCTATTTTTTTTTGAGTTGAAGGATTAAGTCACACGTAGTTCTCTTTTGAGTGGAGATGATAATTTTTTATTGGGTTAGGATGTCTGACCCTAGGGATTTTAGGATGGCCCCTAATAATACATGGCTATGGTCTCTTCTGTTAAGAGAAAAACACCTATCCTCAATTTATCCCCAATAATTCGATTAGAAAATAAATTAATATTATAAAGGTATTATTGAGAAATAAAATCTTAGATAGTATTTAGATATAAATTAAAATTTTAACTTAATTACATTTAAACTTTTCTAACAAATTTTTAAATATAATTTAAAAAAAAACAGTTTTGAACATTGAAAGTCTGAAATTTAGACAAAAGACAAACACATCCTATATACAAATATGCTTAAATTACAAATATGTTTAAATTTTACAAATGTATTAACACAATGCAACATATTTGGAACTTCTAACTATGAGCAACCCAATATATTTTACAAATCTATACAGGTGCTAAGTAAATTATGTTGACTATTAAGTAGAGGTTTAGATAAGTCTTAAAATTAGGGCAAAGTAAATTATATTGACTATTAAATAGAGCTTTAGATAAGTCTCTATTGAAAAAACATCAACTAAAGAATTCTAGCATAATATCGATTTATTAATTAAGATCGAAAACAACTTTCAAAAAAAATTAAAGAGCAACCAACTACAAGAGAAACTAATCTACAATAATTAAAGCAAACAATCAAACCATATAAGAATATTATAAATTTGGAGAAGAAGATTGTATTAATATGGATATTTCAAAGAATACAATACCAAGTATTATTTCTTAGAAAAAAAAAAACACCTTTTTTACTAATTTTATGCTCACAAGATCTTCTAGCAGCTCTACAACACTTCTAGAAAACTTCTCTTAACCCTTGAGAACGTCTTAATGCTGTTTCTCTAACTTAGAAAATATTTAGTTTATAAAGGAATAAATACAAGTTAGAATCACATAAGAACTTGAAAGTTAACTCTGATCAAATTACAATTTTAGCTAATCTAGTCTGCCCAATTGCCTAGCTTATGCCATTAAACTTAGTCCAAAGTTTTTAACTTATTTTGTTAACTAATCCGTTCGATCGAATGTTCTATTTCTAACTTAAATTTTGAATCATTTTTTACAATCTCTATCTTAATTCAAGTTTTTCAATCTTGATTCTTCCCTTTAAATCTTGTGTAAACCTTCCCCTAAAAATGACTAAAATATCCCTTCTAAATTTTTTTCCTTTATTACTTACAAGGGCAATTTCATAAATTTTTAATCCATTATAAATAGGATAATAATTGAGAGAATTTTATATCATCTTCATTTTTGCTTCCCCTGGCCCTAAAGTTTTTCTTCCCCTCTCTGCTTGTAATTTTCTTTCTTTCTCTCGATTTTTTTTCTATATCTAATCGTTAAATCTTCGATTCATCATCACCAATTAACTAAATTCGACATTCTCTTTATCTTGAAGGCATTATTTTCCATGTTATAGCAAAAATGAGAGTGGGTCAAAATTAAGATTTGTGCTTTAATTTGGGGGTTTTCCAAATTGAAAGCAATTAAAGCTTCTTGAGGTCTCCAATCATTAGTTGACATGGTTTTTCACTTAATTAACTCTTTAATTTCAAAATTTAAAGAATTTAAATTTTTATGATTACTGTTCATCTACGAACTTTTTGTTTCAATTGAGAAATTAAACTTAAATTGCATTATTTAGGATATAGAGTAGTTATAAATACGATTAAATTATCAAAAATACAAATAGAATTATTGGGTATAAATGAATAGTAAATAAAGTTACTATGCTATTAGTTTCTTTTTAAAATTAAACCGGTTTTGATAAATTATGTGATTGTAGTAAAATGAATGAATTATAAATAAATTTTCAAAAAGAAATTTGAAATGGACTATAAGAACAAAAGGTGATAGTAAGGGAAAATTTAAAATTTTTAAATTAGGTCAGAGTTGTCAACAATGGTTGAATTATGAATTGGCCATGAGGTTTTATTAATGGAAACCGGTTAAATAATCGAAAGTTAAATATGTCTTGATGTTTAAGTATTAGTCAAGAAAACCCAGATTAGGATTCATAAACATGCATATAAGTGTAATGACTCCATTTAGCATATAGAAATTAATATGAATATTAACATAGGCATGAAGCATGTCAGAGAGGAGCGCACTCATCCAGAGGAGTAATAAAGAGGTACATCCTCCTTAAGTAGTGAGTGAACATATTTTATCTACTTTCGTTTCTTCTAAAATATATTTGACAAACTTAATTGCTTTTGCTATCTTAGGACATTAGTTATATGTTTATATTATCTATTTTGTATATATATATATGAATGGCTTGTATTTTGTTGCATTATAAATATTTAAAGCCTACAAGTCAAATGTGAATTGATTGGATTGAGTTGTTATGATTTTGATGTATGTGTATTTTATGGATTTATTTGAGTATTATGAGTATTGTTTGCATTCCATATGGATATACATATGTAGTGATATCACTGAAGAGGCTAGGATGTTATGTTTGACTTAGCTATAGAATAGTAGCATATAGTGGATCTGGGTAGAGGTCGTCTATGTGAATAGACCACAGGTCGGGAAAGTATAAAGGCGGGATTAATATTATCATAAGTAGAGACAGCTCACCTGTGAGTCATGTCGAGGATAGTCATGGATATCATGATATGACTACTTAAGATTAACACTAGTGATGGTCCTATTTTCTTTGATAAAATTTCATGCATCCTTCAAATTTTTAAAATAAACATAATTTTAAAAAATATCATTGTTCACTGATAGTCTCAGAGTTGTTGATGGACAAAGTAATCATTGAGAGGGGTGATCAACCTAATAAATTTTGATTTACAAGCCATGATTTCAATTAACAATGAAATGTTTTGTTTTAAACCTTTTTAAATTAGTTAAAAAGAACTAATTGGAATTTTTAATATAATTAAGTGGTCAATTTATAGCAAGTTAGGTAGTTAACCTATAGCAAGTTGATACCCTATCTTTCAATAGCAGCCAGTATCAAGTCAATCTATCAACAGTATCAGGTCAATTGGTATTACAGAAGATTTGTGAAAGGTTTCTCTTTATTGGCCACACCGTTGACATAGTTGATAAGGAAGGATGTTAGATTTGAATGGGATGAGAAATATGAATAGAGCTTTCAAGAATTAAAAAATCAAATCATTATGACTTCAGTATTGACACTCCCCACTCTAAGAGGTGATTATATAGTATTCAATGATGCATTCAAGTAAGGATTGGGGTGTGTATTGATGCAAAATAAGAAGGTAATAATCTATACTTCTCGACAACTTAAAAAGTATAAGGTGAATTAAGATTTGGAATTGGTCACGGTAGTTTTTGCATTGAAGATCTGGAGACATTATTTATATTAAAAGTAATGTCAAATATTCACCAACCATAAGAGTCTGAAGTACTTACTTAGAGAGAGCTGAGTTTAAGACAGAAGCGATGGTTTGAGCTCATCAAAGATTATATCTAGTTAGTGATTATCATCTATAGAAAGCTAATAGAGTAACAAATGCATTAAGTAAGAAGTTATCAATGATGTTGATATATGTCAGAACAGCATACTTTCCACTACTAATTGAATTAAAGAATCTAAGGATAAATTAGAATGTGGACAGGATGGATTGATGATAGTTAATTTTATAGTGAGGCTAACTTTAAGAGATTAAATAAAGATAAACAAATGCAAGATCTCGAATTGGTAAAAGCTTGTCAAGGGATCATGGATGGAAATCTAGAAGACTTCTATATCACATTAAATAAGATTCTAACATTAAGGGACATAATATATGTATTTAAAGATGAAAGTTAAGAAAAATAATTTTAGAAAAAGCTCACAGCTCAGCATTGGCTATACATCCTGGTAGCACAAAGATGCACCGAACCATTAAAGAGAATTACTAGTGTCCTGGAATAAAAAGAGAGCTTGTAAAATGTATCACCAAATGCATCACATGTTAAGAGATCAAGGCAGAACATCAAAAACTGACAAGAATACTTTAACCTTTACTGATACTAAACGGAAATGGAAATACATTATTATGGATTTTGTAAAAAGCCCACCTCGTACTCAAGTACGACATGATGCCATTTAGGTGATTGTTGACTGATTAACTAAGTCAGCACACTTTTACTGTCACGACCTGACCCGTGGATCCCACCTGTGACAACGCCACAGACCTCCAGGATGTACCCAATAACACAGGATACAACCTGTAGACCTGTAAGGCTTTCATAAAATCCTGTTTTCACAAACATTTTTCAA
>JAVXUL010112471.1:0-17957 GCA_035590515.1 Trichilia minutiflora
ACACAAATAAATTTATGAATAAAATTTTATTAATCCAAAATAAGTTCCAAATATAGATCATAAAAGTTTTTTCTAACCCCTAAGCATGAAAAGAATTAGTTACTCATGATGTTCAGTGAATTCACAAGAAGAACAGAAGATATGAACATCAGAATTCTAGAGAAAAGAAATAAAAAACAGCAAACTCAATTTAGAAATGTTGTCTCTTCAAACTAGTTTTCTGCCTCTTTTTCTCTTCAATTCTCTTGTGTTTTTCTTGGATTCTATGCCAAATATGACATTTCTCTCTCTTTCAAGTATGTTAATGGCTGTCCTCCTTCAGCATGAAGCCCTAAGAGCTCTATTTATAATAAAAATTTTAAAGTTTGATGCATTGGGTTTCTTCCCGCTACATCGGGCACTCACACTGATGCAATGAGAATTGCCTCGTTACATCATGAATTGGACAGAAATTTTTCAAAAACTGGGTTTTGGCTCTCACTATATCAAGGACAGGCCCATTGTATCGAACTCTATCTTCACTGCATTGAGAGATATCTCACTACATCGGGGAAATAAACTTCTAGACTTCGTTGCATCATGAAATCAGTTTTCTAGAATCCACTGCTTCGAGGGAACTGGCTCAATGCAGCTTTAAGCTAAACAAAATCATGCTTTCTTCACAAAATTTCCTCTTGCAACCTACACACAACTAAACTCATAAAAACAATAAAACACACCAGAATTCACACAGAAAATAACATTAACCAAGCAGAAATAACTTGATAAAAATTAAGTTATCAAACTTCCCCAAACTTAGTATTTGTTAGTCTCGAGCAAACCTCACAACTAGAAAC
This sequence comes from Trichilia minutiflora, assembly GCA_035590515.1. Classification (NCBI taxonomy): domain Eukaryota; kingdom Viridiplantae; phylum Streptophyta; class Magnoliopsida; order Sapindales; family Meliaceae; genus Trichilia; species Trichilia minutiflora. The sequence goes on from JAVXUL010112471.1 coordinate 837, forward strand.
AAAACAAACACTCCAAAAATCATTCAAGCAAACCTAACTTTTGTCCAGTCCAAACCAAAATACACCAGTATCCAAATCATTGATACCTAATTTCAAAGTTAGAGAAGTTTCTTTGTGTAATTAGATATGCATTACGTTAAATAGATTAATCAAAATAAATGCCTCAGAATTCATTAAGCAAACTTATAATCAAGGTCAGATACAACTTTCCCAGAACAAATTCTCACCCACTCTTTGATAAAAAAAATATACTAGAAGCACTAAATTTATATATATATATATATATATATATATATATCTTTTGTTTTTCTGATTTATGAATAGATTCAAACTCTTCTTTAGGCTCTAATTTAATCTCAGTACGCGAAAGTACTCATCTCCGAAATACGTACCATCGATCGTTAACTTATTAGAAAATCTAAAGTGTTTTACTTACTCGTATTCTTAAGTGCTGTTTTACGTGAATGTATCCATCTCCAAAATGTGTATCCCCAGTTACTATACACTTTCAAAATAGAGGAGTAGATTAAATCCCTTTCTTCTTCTTCTTCTTTTTTTTTTTTTTTTTTAAGTTTAAGATATGGCTGACTATTCTTGACTATAAATCTGACAAAATTTTCATAAGGCATACTTAAAAATTACCACATTGAATAATGCATTTCTTATTACTATAAAACCAACCAACTCTAGATTCATGAAATCAATAAAAAGGACGTTTGAGATTTCTACAACGAATTGCACAACACATGCATACTCATTCTAACATAATAGCAAAACATAGAATATAAAATTAAAAATATGCTTCATTATGTAAAACAATTAAAATTTAAAACAAAAAAACAATCATAAAAACCAAAAGTTCCTTTTTTTCAAATAATAGCCCAACTCAATGACTAAACCAAAAGAAATTTAAATGATAGTCAGCCACAAATAGAAAATCTAACGGATCACTCACACTCTCCCAAACTTAAAAGTTTGTATCGCCCTCGATGCAAAATAAAAATAACCTTGGGTTCTTTGAAAGAATACTTGGGAGGCGAGAATAATAACATGAGTGAACCGAAATATCATTATCTCTTCTTTTTGATGTTGTTGCTGTCTGAATTTAGGCTCTGTGTTCCGTTGCATCTCTTTTCTGGCCTGATTTTCTGTAAATTGTCATTGAGCTTTTCTACTGGAACTTTGACTCCTACAATAACATGAAACAATATTAGATTAAATAACAACATTAAATCACTAAGAAAATTGAAAACCAAGGACAAAAACAAAAACATATTGGGTTGCCTCCCAATAAATGCTTGATTTAACGTCTTTAGCTAAACTTAGCCCAATAATTACTATTTAGCGTCTTTTGATTCTCCATTCTTTCTTTCGTACTTCGTAGATTTGAGCGACCTCTTTTATGATCTTTCAGAATGCATTTATTTTCTTTGACTTCAAAAACCGTTTATCTTCCACCATTTTAATGTCAACAAAAGGTAAATGATACCTCAAATGGACAACTAGAGGCTTAGGCTTCAAAATATGATGTTTTTCAATTAATAGCAACAGGCATTTATCTTTTCTCCTTTTTTTCTTTTGACAGGGCTGTTTTATAATCAATGGTAGATCAATATGTTGCTTTGGCTTAAATGAATGCTCAAAGACTTGCTTGGTATGTCTCTCTCTAGTTGTCTTCTCAATTTTTGCATTATTCTTAAGAGCTTCATAATAATACTCATCAAACATCTCATCATCATTACTGTTGTCCACAATATTCACCATTAAGCACTCTTTTGATTCCTTAGGGGATTCAATAATTTTAAACACATTAAATGTCACTTCTTGGTCTTGAACCCTTATAGTAAGTTCTCCTTTTTGCATATTAATGATTATCCCAACAGTGGCCAAAAATGGTTTTCCCAGAATAATCTGAATCTCACTGTCCTCTTTTATATCAAGCACAAGAAAGTCCATCAGAAAATTAATTTGTCAACCTTAACAAGCACATCTTCAATTATACCCTTTAGATATGTGATTGATCTATCCGCAAGTTACAAAGATATGATGGTAGGTTTCACTTCTCCTAAACCCAATTTCTTAAAAACTGACAATAGCATGAGATTGATACTTGCTCCAAGGTCACATAATGCCTTTTCGAAGGTAGAATCCCCAATAGTGCAGGGAATTGTGAAACTACCTTGATCTTTCATTTTTTGAGGCATTTTCTTTTGATGAATCACACTGCATTCCTCTGATGATTTTACCATTTCATGCTCTTTCAGCCTTTTCTTCTTCGACATCATCTCTTTCATAAATTTTGCATAATTAGACATTTGCTCCAATGCGTCAGCTAAAGGTATGTTGATGTGAATCTTCTTCAAGATGTTCAGAAATTTTTTGAACTGATCATCTAACTTCTTTTTCTAAAATCTTCGTGGGAAGGGAATTGATGGAGGCCTTATGGGTGGATTATCCGAAAAAGTGATTATTGGGCCACTCTTTTATTTTCTCGATTTTTCAATTGCTTTTTTAGAATCTACAACCTTGCTCTGCTTCTCAACAACTTCTTTATCTTCTTTGGGCTGCACCATTTCCTTTCTTGGTTGTATTTTTACTTCTTTCCCACTCCGCAAGGTGATGGCATTGCAGTGATCCTTTGAATTCTTTTCTGTATCAGCTGAAAATTTACCTGTTGATTGCTCTTTTATGACTTTTGTAAGCTGATCAATCTGCACTTCTAAAGACTTCATAGTAATTCTTATGTTGCTGCAGTGAGTCTCTCTATATTTATACTTTTTTCACTATTGTTGAATCTTCCACGGGTTTCATTGATAAAAGTACCCATAAACTCTTCTAAGGAAGACTTCTTTTCTGCTGGTTAGGTTATAAAATCTGGTGGTCCTTACAACACATTTCTAGTGTTACCATAAGAGAGGTTCTCATGGTACCTCAACCCTGGATGATATTGATTTGAGAAATTATTTTTGTAGTTAAAATTTCAATTGTTAACAAACTGAACTTGCTCCTGCTCCTGCTCACTCTGCATACCTAAATATGAATTACTCATCAAAGCCACCTGCTCTTTAGATGAACAACCTTCATTTACTGTCATAGCTAAAAGCTTGCTTGATAAGACTGAAATTTGAGTAGTCAAAGCAACTATCGGATCAACATCATAAACACCAGTAACTCTACTCTAGTTTCTCTCATTCTATTGATAATTATTGGAAGCCATTTCTTTCAAAAGTAATTATGCTTCCTCTGTTGTCTTTGATAACAATGTGCTTTTGACTGCTGCATTAATAATGGTTTTTGTCTGTCCATTCAGCCCATTGTAGAAGAGTTGAATCTGAAACCAATCTTGATATCTATGTTGGGGTCATTTCCGTATCAAGTCTTTAAACCTGTCTCAAACTTCAAACAAATGTTCAAAGTCCAGTTATCTAAACTGAGTAATTTCTCCTCTCAGTTGCGAAGTTTTTGATAGAGGGAAAAACTTAGACAAGAATTTTTGAGCGAGCTCCTTCCACGATGTTATGATCCTTGGTTGTAATGACTGAAGCTAACCTCGACCTCGGTCCCTCAAAAAAAATGGGAATAATCTCAATCGAATAGTATCTTTGGAGACACCATTCATTTTAATCATGTCACATATCTCCAAGAATGTAGCAAGGTGCACGTTTGGATCCTTATGTGACAACCCTCCATATTGGTTCTATTGAACCATGTTGATCAGGACTGGCTTTAGTTCAAAGTTATTTACTTGAATCACTTGCCTCAGGATTCTTGAAAAATTATCATTAACAACCGGTCTAAAATAATCTCTGAATGCTCTTGCTGATTGTTGTTATCTTCTGTCATTTCTCATTTTTGACTTCTTTCTGATCTTTCTCTAGTTCTTTCTCTTCTTCTAGCACCTTGGTTTCTTCTACAAGTTTATTCAATCTCCGGATTAAAAGGAGCTAACTCCAAACTACGACTTCTGCGCATTCACTGTCAACCAATAATCAGAAAAAAAAAATTAAAAGACAACTAAAAACTGATTCTAAAGTAATATACAACCACTTAGTCGTAATATTAACTGAAAGTAAATTAAAAATCTCGAACAACGGCGTCAAAAATTTGTGCACCATTTAAATAAACACACAAAATCGAATGTGAAAAATTACAAACGCACGGTGCCGAGTTTTATAGTAAAAGGAAGTTGGATATCATTCCCACGAGGATTAATAATTACTAACATGCTAATTACTACAATTAGAATGATGAATATTATTTAGACTAATAAAAAGAATAAATTAATTCTAACAACTACTATGAAATTAAAATTTATGTTATGTGATGAGGATAAATATGATGATAACTGGCTTAGAAGGGTCGAATCCACTCTTGTTCACTATAATTGTCCACTGTTTTGGCTTAATTACTCTTACCGAAATCTATTAGCTTAGGTTCTTATATCGTTTCATTCCCTCTTTCGAGACCTTAACGAAATAATGTGATTAATAAACTTAACTAATATTCCTATTTAGTCAAGTTTAATTAATCACTCATTGAGATCCAACCTAATTTAACTCCTTAGTTGTATTTTATATATTTAAGTCCTTCATTTTATTAGTTTTATTTATTTGTTTTCTTTTATTAAAATGAAAGCTAAGTAAATAGTTGGAAGATGAGATTAATGATTTAATTAATTTAAGTAATGCTTTTTGTGGTTGTAAAGAATGGTCTATAGTGACAATAATATTTATATTGCTTTAGCTGAGGGATTTTAAAAGTAATGCTTTTATTTTAAAAATACTTTAAATATATAATATGTGAAATGGTATTTATTTATTTATTTAGTAAATTATTTAATTTTTTATTATATATTTTAACTTTCAATGAATCATTATCACAACATTTAAATGATCGTGAATTTTTAATATAATTTAAATATATTTTTATGATATGCAATACAAATTTGATTCGCTCGTAAGGGTTCCATTGTCCTCCGTTGTACGTGTACTCAGAAAGTTATATCGCGTGTATTCAACGGCATCTCTTTAGCTTGTTAAGTGGAGGCCCAATCTTACACATAATGGGCCAAGAACCTGCACCAAGCCGACCTCGTTTATCTGCGGACATTTTCATCTCACAGCTCGACAAATAAAGCTCGATTCCATTTCTGGAAAGGGAAATTTCCCATTTCGGATTTATCGCGAGAAAAAAAATAGCAGCAGGTGCCTGGAGCATCCGAGGTTCCTTCAACTTCTTCTGTGCAGTACAAATTCATGCATGCATGGAAGAGATTGAAGGAATTTTCAGTGCTTTGGAGCGGTGGGTTCTGGTTGTATTTTATGCAATTTGACATGGAACGTCGTCGTTTCATACTGGTGGGGAAGAAGGATATAGTGGAGGTAAAGTTTCTAACTTCAACTTTATACTGTTGTAAAATTTAGTATTGCGGGTTATTTGTAATTTGATGTGTTATCTATGTTTCTGACATTTCCTGAATCTTTAATCAACTGAATTTCTTGTAGAATTTAAGTACTTGAATACAGTTCTAAATGGGTTTATGAAGACTACTTACATCAGTTTGATAATTACTAAAAACGACAAGTAGAGTTTTACTCAGGATCAGGCTGGTGATTTTGGAGATTAGTTGGCAGAGAAAATATAGAAATTGGCAAGTGTGTTTGAATTAACAATTGAGTATTTGGTTCTGTGAATTTATATTACTTGAGGACTTGATCTTGTTTTTGGCAGTAACTGAATGAATAGGAAGTTACCTTAATATAGAGAAGAAACTGATAGTGGGATAATGGACTGGATCTGCCTACAAAATCAGGCTTCTTTGGTTTGGTTTACCTTCTTCAAATTGTATTTGAATTGCTAATACATGAATATATGGTCTTTGAAAATCAAGGGAAGTAATTTATGGTGTTTGGGTATTTCTTTTATATTTCCAAGGTTAAACATCAACAAATTTGATTTATGAATGATAATTTTGTAAGGTAGATGGAGACTGTCCTTGCGCTTTGCCACCTTGTAAAACATATATAAGATATCTCAGTGTTAACTCCTTTGCATACGAAATGATGTAATTCAGTTGATTGTACTCAAGTTGGAGGGTTCGCATAAGATTGCCATAGGGAAAAATGAAAGCATGCTCATAATGAGCATGGTATTAGTATTGGTACTGCTTTTTTAATGGTGCTTTGCTTCGTGTCTCATCAAGCATGCAATTGATTGTAACCTTGTGGGCACAATTAGAAAAATTTACAGACTGGATGTTGGTTTAGAGCAATATCATGTCCTTTTAACTTCCAAAATCAAATTAGTAATCGTTAACGGTGCTACGGCATGTTGAATTATTGCTCAAACAACTAGCATTCATGCAAAGAAAGGAAAATCTAATGTTGTTGTTTTTCCATAGTGCAATAGTTTCATGTACTAACTGGGGACCAACACCATAACCTTATTTTGTGCAATGTGAAATGTGGTTTTGTAATTTAGTGTCTTAAAAAAAAAGGTTGGTCATGGATTCTTATAATCTTATCCCGGATGTTCATTTGTATTTATTAGAAATTTAGTATATGAATGGCATGCTTGTGTAGCTAGTTTTGAATTACATTATTTGTGTAATCATGTTGGTAAAGGTGTATATAATTTGCCATTTCTATATTCATAGAAGATTCAGCTAATTGAATTTATGTTGGTTTTTGGCTCACAGTGGCATAAAGATTTTGTTGCAGTCGTAATCAAAACTATCGGGGAATAATTTCATAAGGTTTGCTGTTTTTTACAGTCATGACTGAAGGGTATGTTGTCCAAAATGAATATGCTATTACTAGAACATTTCAACCACATGTTATCTGTGATGGAAAGAGACCCATAACCTCTTGATCATCTTCACACGACATTCTTTTGGTCACACTACTTATCACTATATGTAATGAAAAAGACATATCGGTTATGAAAAAGTTTACATGGGGCTCCTTTACAAGATTGTTTAACTGAACCTTGTTGCTTCTGTTTTAAATTTTCTCCCTTATCCTCAATGACGATCCTGCTTTTGGTTGATTTCAGAATGAATGTGTAGGTGTTGCGATTTTATTAGATTGACTAAAGCATGATGTGGGGGAAGTACTGTGTAAGATTTTTAAACTGCAGATATCATTGACTTGATAAAGATCTGTTGACATATATACAACGTTTAGATCAAATCTTGTGATTTCGTTACCACAAGATATCTTGATGATGAAAAATGATATGTTCTTGTGTCACAAGGTCCTCTTGCATCTATGTTAATCATGCATGTGCAGTTGCTTAGATGTTCAACTATCTATGTGATTTCATAATGTAGAGATGGGTTGCACGTTACCAACTCGCTGCAAGATTACAACCGTAAAAACTATCTACTATGTGGCATTGATGTCACACCACATACCAAGACAAACAACTGGTGGGATTTTTAAAATTTGTTTGTTTCTGAGAATTGTTTGGGATTTCTGTACAAAAATGGACCTGAGGATCAGGCCATGCTAAACAATGAGCCATCTACCATTATGATCGATGAAATTGAACTGGTGGAAATCAGCTGTGTGATATTCCTGGGAGAGAGAAGATTTCTTTAGACGAATTCAGGTCTGTTCAGACTTTTCGACAGCTGATTTGCGGCCATACATATTCTTATGCATTTATCAATTTCTTTTATATGGTATCAAAAGTTTATAATATATTCAAGCTATAATATGGTCAATATCTTTCATTACCAGGTTTTTTTATAATGTTAAAGGTTCCAAGAATCTCAAGTTCGGAGGATTTTTTGGTGGGTTTAGGCTTCAATTCCTCGATCTATCTAAATGTGGGAATAGATTTTATGGGGTCTACCATTCAAATTATTCAAATTTCCATTATTTATTTGTATGAAACATGAGTTGGGAAATTGTATAAAAAAATTTGACAACCTGTAACTTTATATTAGCAGCTGTACTTTAGACGACTCCATCTTTTTGTTGAAGAAAATCCCACAGAATCCAGGAAAGCATTATTGATTAAATGAATCCCGTGCCGTGTTTCCCATGCTAACCCCGAAAAACAAATAAAAAATAAATTCAAACGTGAATGGTGCACTCTATAGGCTTTTGCTAAAGCATTGAAGGATGGTTCGTATTTGATGCTTTCAACCAATTGCTTTTCTTTCTTTGAAATCGGGGACCTCCATTCAAAAAATTAAAAAGAAAAAAACTTATTCTATTTCCGAATATATTCAGGTGCGCATGTTGCACGAGGAAAGCTTTTGCTTTTGTAATAATTCCTTAAATTATTCTCCACTTAGACAGTGTAAAGTGATGTAATTAATATTCTTTTATTACCGTGTGAATAATATTTTATTTTATTTTTGTTTTTTTAATAGAAATATTGATACCATATAATATTAAAACATTAATTTTAGAATTAATCTTGATTCCAACCATAAAAATGAGCCTAATCATCTTCTTTTCTTAGGGAAGTTGGTGTAGAGTATACTTTGGGATAGGCATAATTTGTATTCTTGGTGTCGAAAATAGAATATACAGATTCCATTTGATATTGCGATGCTTTTACAACATTTTAAAATTAAAAAAAAAAATAGTAATATTAATTTTTCGTACAACCCACATATTTAACATTTGTGTAATTCAATAAATAAAAATTTATTTCTAAATTTAGGTTAAAATTTCTATTTCTATTTCTATTTATATACAAGCTTTCATAAAAAGGCTTAAAAAAATTTCTAATTTTTGTTTTCTTCTTGTATTATTTCATAAACAACTTTACCCAAAAAATTTTTATTTTCATCTCTTTTGCTTTTATTTCATGAAATACAATTTTATTATATAGAAACCGATTAAGGATAGTAAAAATATTCAAATTCGGATTGTATAAAAAAATGGAATAATTCGTATTTAAATATATCTATATCACATCACACCTAATTAAAATGTAAATATGATAAAATTTAAGAAAGATTTGCATGCAATATAAAGCGAATACAGTTTAAGTGTGATTTTCAAAAAATGTGAGCTGGATCCATATTATTAAAATATTAATAAAATATTTTCACTTATGATATAAGAATAATTATTTATAATTATTAGTATTACTCATAAATACTTAGATTATTTCTATATATATATTACTGTAAATTTATAAAAAAATAACAAAAAATGTTAAAATTTAATCTTAAATATATAAAAGAAATTCTTTGCCTGATACTTAATAATTTGTGATATTTTTGTAAGTGTATAAATTTATTATAAATATTACTTATTAGGTTGTTATTATTTTAGTTTTCTTTTTAATAATTAATATTTTTTAATTTATAAACAAATTTCTATTTATGTTTAAATAAAATTTGATGATAGTATTGTACGAAAATTAATTTTCATTGTCTTTTCGTAATATACACTATTAATTTTATGATTTTTTTAGTTTTAATGTATTACTTAAAATATTTAATTATATTTATTTTTATTGTTTTATATGAAAATAATATATTTGCATATTTGTTGTTGCTGTTTTATTTTGAATTAATATTTTTTTTGAAGATTTAACATATTTTATAAATCTATTTTTTTTTTGAATATCTGAATTTAAAATATTTATACTATATTCGTATTGCATAATAATTAAATATTTATAGAAATACAGTAACCATTTTTGAATATGAATACAAATTTAACGATATCCGTTTTGAGTCTGGATTTTTATCAGCCCTAAAAGTGATCAAATAAAATACGTCCCTCGAGTTATTTTCACAGGTCATTTTCGAGTAGTTTTAGAGTTTAATATTAAATGATCAAATTTTGGGATTTGCTTCCTTGATTTTGTTTTTTAATTTTAAAAAACTATTGCTTTGTTAATTAAGTAAAGTGAATCCCACTTCCAGATATGGACATGCATGATCGTGAAAACCAAATAAAATAATTCCATGTTCCTTGCTGTGGGAATGCATGAATGTAGGCAGAAATTATGAACCTTTTCTCTGAATCTTAATCAATCATTTTTGTAACTTCAAGATTCGAAATGTCTTCCCGTTCAAGCCAACAAATATTAACCAAGAAAAATAAAAACAAGTTTAAATTTTCTTTTCCTTTCTTTTCTGTTTCTGATTAGAAAAAGCCAACAAAATAGAAAGGTGATTAAAGAATGGATTGAGACATTGAAACAATTATTGTTAGCAGACAAATACCAAGTGTATTTCCTGTATGTAACGTGGAAAAAACAGATACAAACAGAAAAGACAGAAGAAAATAGAAATATTCATTCCAATTTAACCAAGTAGTGTTCGATTTTTTTTCTAGGTGATTTTCATTTCCATTTGATTTTGAAATCATGTGTTTGATTTTCTAAGCATGATTAATTTGTATTTATATTTCTTTTCTTAGCCTTTAATTTCTACCATTTAATGTTGGTCTTCGCACGTGAAAGAGAATTAATCACATCGAGACAGAGTTCTAAATTATCTAAAAGAAAAAATAATTAAGTTTATAAAAGTATAATCCAAAGTTTGGGCAACTTAATACAATATTTAGAAAATATAATGAAATAATTGGTAACTGTAAAATTATGGCGGTTCTACTACAGTTTTATCTATGAACAGAGTTTTTAATTATTGTTTCAAGTATATTTTTTAGAGAGAAAAAGATTCTTCCCAAACTTCATACAAACTACAACACTAGTATACAAAAAGTTTCTAGATTTTTCAAGTACGTTTTTGGCTGAGAGTCAACTCGTATATTGCTTATAAATGCAGTATTATCCACCATGCAATTACCGGCTATCTCTTAGGAAACCGCAGCTTGGTTTCATTAAAAGAAGAGAGATAGGAAGGATAGATTCCCATTTTAGTGTATTTGAAACCCCAAAAAGCTGTGTAAACAAGAACTGGGTTCAGACTTCAGACTTCAGAGTTCTCTTCAAATTTAGAGTATTCATGCTGTTTTTCTCCTTGTTTTGATTATTCTACTGTGTGTTCATACTTGGGGAAGTTTGAGACTTTGAGAAAATGCCTGGGGTTGGATCAGAATGGTTTCGGTCGAGAATTTTAGCAGCAGTTTTCATTGGTTTACTTGTTGTAGCTTCAATATCTGTTTCAGCACAAGAAGCGAGAAGTGAAACCAAAAATGACGAGGTTGAGTTAAATACTGTAATGGAAGTATCGAAAACTCCTGAGAGGCGATCAGGTTACAAACATGTCTGGCCAGTAAGTTTCAGTTTCAATTTTGTCCGTCTGTGTTCAATATATTCATGTACTATAAATTTATATCCTCTATATTTTATGCTTTGTGAAATTTAACTGATAGGATATCAAATTTGGCTGGAAAATTGTGGTGAGTACCATAATTGGATTCTTTGGAGCAGCATGTGGAAGTGTAGGAGGTGTTGGTGGGGGCGGCATATTTGTTCCTATGCTTAGTCTGATTATTGGATTTGATGCAAAATCATCATCAGCACTATCAAAGTGTAAATTTCTGTTCCAGGTTCGATCTTCCTTGGTTAATTGAATTCAGAAGTTTTGAAAAATTTTGCAAATTTTATTTGTTATGGGCAGGTATGATTACAGGTACTGCAGCTTCTACAGTTTTCTACAATCTAAGACAAAGGCATCCTACACTTGGTATACCACTTATCGACTACGATCTAGCACTTTTGTTTCAACCAATGATGGTCCTGGGCATCAGTATTGGAGTTGCTTTTAATGTGATTTTTGCTGATTGGATGATCACAATTTTGCTAATAATTCTTTTTATAGGTATGTGTACATTCCGTTTGAAATTGCCCTTTAGAGTTATAATTTTTCTATTTGAACAAATGTTTTAATTGAGCATGGGTGGAATGCTTACAGTCATGGCAACTATGGCATTCCGGAGAGGAGTTGAAACTTGGAAAAAGGAAACACTAACAAAAAGGGTAAAATTTCTGTGTTCATTTTTGCGTGACGAAATAATTTTATGATGTTATTGTTTCTGCCTCAATGAGTTCTGAGTGTGCTTGATCGATTCTGCAGGAGACTGCTAAATGCTTAGAATTAAATGGTGAGTTGATTTTCTGTTTGTCTATCTTCATTTCTTTTGAAAATTATCCTCCTCCAAGCTAATAATTTAGTCAGAAAATGGGAATCAAGCCGAAGAATTCAAGTGTGAACCTGAGTCTTTGAACAATACAACTTCAAAGGAAACCAAGGAGGAGCCTAAGAAAACGGAGGTAAAAACGCTTGAGAGCCTGTAACATTTTTCCTTGTCAAATAATTTTCATGACTGACATCTGTAATTATATCAGGTCTTAATTATTGAGAACATTTACTGGAAGGAACTAGGACTTGTTATAGCGGTCTGGGCCATAATCCTAGCACTGCAGATTGCTAAAGTAATTACCTTATCTGTGTTTTCACTTTCCTTTTTATGCATTTACTTGAGCTGAACTGATAGAATCCTTCGTGACCACAGAATTACACAACTACCTGTTCCGCACTATACTGGATATTGAACTTTTTACAGGTATCTTCGTAGCAAAGAAATTAAATAAAAAAACAAAAAGAAATTCAAGTATCAGGAATTTAATTTGGATCTTTTAACCGCCTTTTAGATCCCAGTGACCGGAGGGGCAAGTGCTTATGAGGCAGTTGCCTTGTACCAAGGGCGGCGAACGATTGCATCAAAGGGAGCAGTAGGCACACAGTGGAGAATACACAAGCTTGTTCTTTACTGTATGGTAGGTATTATTGCTGGGGCACTTGGCGGTCTGCTTGGTCTTGGTGGAGGCTTTATTTTAGGCCCTCTTCTCCTGGAACTTGGAGTTCCTCCTCAGGTACTTAAGTTCGTGCGATAGAATTCCATGAAGCTGTTTGGAAATATTTCTGTAAAAGTGTTTCTGCAAATTTTGTTCTTTAACACTAAAACTTGGTCTTGATGAGTTTATGCATCCATTCCCGGAATAATTTGTGAGGTCTTCCATACAGGTTTCGAGTGCCACAGCTACATTTGCCATGATGTTTTCTTCATCAATCTCTGTTGTAGAATACTACCTTCTAAAACGTTTTCCAGTCCCTTATGGTAACTTAACCAACAAATTATGCTATCTTTTCACCAAACTCAGATTTCAGTCTTTGCGTTTTTAACATTTCTGATTGATGTCATAGCTCTCTACTTCTTCGCCGTAGCCACCATTGCTGCCTTTGTAGGACAACATGTCGTGAGAAAGCTGATCAGCATATTAGGCAGGGCATCCATAATCATCTTCACCCTGTCTTTCACAATATTTATCAGTGCATTATCATTGGGTATGCTTTCTCAATCCTGCAAACTTACTTCAATTTTTAGTCGCAGAAAAAAGAATATTTCAACTGATGAAGTAGTTTTTTCTTAACAAACAGGTGGGGTAGGTTTAGCAAAAATGATACACAGGATTGAGCACAAAGAGTACTTGGGATTTGATAACCTTTGTTCTTACACTACTTAGTTCTATCTGCAAACAAAAGCGTGGAAGAAAGACAAGCTTTTGGCCATTGAGGACTGACATAGGAGAATAGAAATTTAGAGAAGGTCACAAATTGAATTGGACTAACCAATCTTACGGTGACTTATGCCTTTAATTCAAACAATATCTCATATCTATGGTGATAAAATCCTTCATGGTGAAACAGGGAAATTATACTTGTATTTATGTATTTGTTTTATGGATGCTCCAATTCTACCAAACTGAATCAATCAAAATGGATCAAATTTTCATATTTTCAACATTTTTAACATTCAAAAAAAAATTGCAGTGATAAATTATAGGTTAATAAAATTTAAAAATACCATATCACCTATCACCGTTTGGTAAGAAAGAATCATTTTATATCCAAGAATAAAAATATGTTTGATTTGAAGAGCTGAGGTCTTTTTTTTCATAAATATATAATTATTGGTAAATTTTATAATTGAACAAACATTTCTATGATTAGTTGTGAGTAGTTAAATAAATTATAAAAAACTTGTTTTGTCATATTTAATTATTCACAATGAATAATAGAAATGTTTATCCAATTATATATTTTACCAATAATTATGTAAACATTTACATTTTATAAATTGTTAATACTTAAATTTAAAAAAGTAAATTATACTCAAAATATTCTTTAGTTTTTTATTGTCAAATCTCTATTTACTAATCTCAAATAGCCTTAATGAGCTTTCAGTTACGGGGGATAATTTTGTTATTTTTTAATATATCTAGATTACCAAGGATGATGTTGGTTTAAGGAAGTGAGAGTGATATTGAGAGTTATTTTGGAAAATCTAATAGTTTTAACTTTGAGGTAAAACTTAACTCGAAAAGAGTACGATCATTAAAAATAGAAGAAGTTAGAGACTATAGAGAAGATAAGGAAACTGACAAAAAAAAGTAAATCTTTTAATGAACTTTCGCATGATAGATTAGCAGGTGAAAGTGCTAGAGTACCAACAAGATCACCTGCTTGACATGAAAATGTAGTTACTGATACTTGTTAAAAAGAGGCTGAGCAAGCAATTAGAAAGAAAGTCATAGAAAGCTAAAGTGTAACATTCTAGTTTTTGAGGGTAAAGAGTGGCACTAGAGTGAGAATACCTGAGTAAAGAGCGGTTTTTGTCAGATTTTAAAATGATTAGGGGTAGGAGCGAGTCCTATATTAAAATGGAAGAAGATATATATATATAAGGTATCAATAAGGTATTTTAAGATGGGTTTAGGTCTAATACTAAGAACAAAATTGTGATACCCAATAAGTTGGGTTAAAGCAGATAATATTGTTGACAATGTTGGCTAGATCTCATAATATAATATCAAAATCAACTCTCTTCTTATACGATCATAGGCTCGAGAATGAGACAGACGAAAGCTGACGAGTCTGTAACATCCTGATCTTTGAAGCTAGGGAATGATGTGAAGGCGAGAATATATAAGACTGTAATATCCTGGTTCTTGAGGGTAGGGAGTGGCATCAAGGCAAAAATGTATAATAAAGGAGTGGCTCCTAACAAGCTCTAGGCTAACTGGGGGTAAGTGCTCTCATATTAGAATAGGAAAAAAAGTTAGTAGGTTATATATGTTCGGAATGAGAGAGAAAATTACTGGGCTATATATGTAAAAATAAAACTAAATTGTCAATAAGGCTTTTTGGATGAGTTTGAATCTATTACTAAGAATAAAATCATAAGATTCCAAGAATTGGCTTAAAGTAGATATAAGATATCTGGACAAGCGTTAAAAGGCAATATCGACAAAGGAATTCAATTGAATGACCTTTTATCTAATAAAAAAAGAATTAGACGGAGGAGAAGACATTGCAAGAACGATGAATTAAAATATTAATATGAAGAGAAAAAGAAGATATAAGGTTTCAAAACTTGAATCAACGTAGAGTTATTATAAATTGATCAAAGTTTTATTTAAGTATTCGATCATTTGTAAACTTAAGTTTTCTTAAGAGATTATTTTCTTTAAAAATTTTAAAAGAGGTTATTTTTTAAGAGTTTTGAGAAATATTTACTATATTTATAGTATATATTAAAAAACAAGAGAGTATGTGAGGGCGAAAAAACAAATAAATAAGTTTGTTTTTAAGTTTGTAATAAATAATCTATTGATTAATATAAAGATTCTTTTTTAAAATTTTGTGTCTTATTTGGATTTGATTTGTTATTTTATATTTTTTAGTAGTAATCTTAATTATTGTGAGATATATGTTGTGGGAATGAAATTTTGAATTATTTAACTTAAGTGTTGGATTGTTTGATATTTATTTATCTTTCTTGGGTTGAAATTTTGCTTCTCCGTGCAACATTTTCATTAGAAATTTGTTTGTTTTGGTGATACTAGATGATCAAATGTGCTTAAGTTACTACAATTTTCGATAATCTAAGGCAAAGGCATCCTATATTTGATATTCTATTTATTAACTATGACCTTGCAATTTTAATTCAACCAATGTTGCAGGTTCTGAGAATCAGTATTGGAGTTTCTCTTAATGTAATTTTTACGGATTGGATCATCACAATTTTGCTCATAATTATCTTCATATATACATATTTTCTTTCTGAATTGACGTTTTTGATCTCCTTCAGTTTTCTATTTGGACAAATATTTTGATAAATTCAAAATTTGAATGAACCTGAGTCTATGATGAAAAATAAAACTCTAATAGAAACTAAGAAAGCCGAAGAATCAGAATTCTAAGGTATTATCTATGAACACTTAGCCTGCAAAATTTTCATGATCAAACAATTTAAACCATTGAATATCTGTAAACTTAGCAAGTTTGTATTTTTGAAAATGTTTACTAGAAAGAACTTGGACTACTTTAATTTTGCTGTCTGCATTATAATCCATTAATCCTTGCATTATAGATTGTCACTGTAATAATTTCCTTGAACTTGTAGACTTTCCTTTATGAATTGTATTAAAATTTAATACAATATTGTATTTAGTTTAGTTTTAAACTTTAAACTATTAAATATATAAAATATTATTTTATTATTTAATCTTACTAGTGGAACTCACTAGTCCTCCGAGAGATTTTATTAATTGGAATGTTAATATTAAAATAATTTTAAATAAAATTGATATAGATGTTGAATTTTAAATTATAAAAATAAAAATAGGTAGTCAAACTTAATTGTTAAATATGTATATGTAATTTAATTAATAAAAATATTTTTATACAATATATATTTTAATATTAATATGACATCCAAATATGAAATAAGTTTAAGAACCGGAAAGTATAAATCACAAGAAAAAATTGGAAAAAAAGGGAAAATGACCAATACTTTAGAGATGGTAATTGGCCCCAAGTCGGCCCGGCTCTCCAGTCCAAGTTTACATGGGCCCCATTTATCGTAGTTTGTGTCTCAGGCATTTGGGGCTGGTCCTGTCAAAGTTTATACATCGGATCAGTCAGTTTATGTGTGTTGTTGGTGCAACACATGTAAGGTGGAAATAGGCTTACACTGTTATTTCATAGCTTAGGAACACAAGATGAATATCATAAATTGGTGAGTTAATTCCTTCATAGAAAACATAGTTTAAATACAATAATGTCTTACATAATGCTTGCTAAAAATTAGAAAAACATGACCACTAACTTAA
>JAVXUL010112492.1:0-17953 GCA_035590515.1 Trichilia minutiflora
TCAATTTCCATGCTTTCTAGCCTAGGGTTTTGATGTGAAAAACTTACATTCATGCATGATTTAGGCCATAGAACCTTCATGCATGGCTTACCTTGCCCTTGAGATACATCATTTGAAGTCTATACGGGTATCTCAGAGCCCTAAAGCAGACCATGATAGGGCCAATGAAATCAGTTTATCTCCAAATGATATAAGAGTGATTCTGGAAAAAAAGAGGAGGAGAGAACGTGAAGCTATCAGGCACAGATATTCATGCCATGTAAAAAATGCAGAGATTGATGCCAAGGAGAGAGATTTAGAGACCTTGGATAGGAAGTTGGTAGAAGAGATGAACAATGAGAAGGAATGCCCCAGAGGCGAACCAGCAGAATCTATCCATTGAACGGGGTCGTATTCGAAGTCGCCTTTTACCCCAAAGTTATTGGGTCTAAACTTGTTTCAAAAGTTTAAAATGCCCCAGATTATCCCGTTTTCTAGGAAGACAGACCCATAATTACACATAGATTTTTTTATGAGATGATGCTCGTCCAGGGTTTAAGTGAGGACCAGATGTATCGCTTATTCCCACTGATCCTGGAAGGACAGGCGAGAAAGTGGTTTATGGGTCTGACTCCATGAAGCATCCGAGACTTTGGACAGTTATACAAAGTATTAACCTCAGAGTTTAGGGGAGCAGTTTTTAACACTAAAACTCTTAGTTCCTTGTTACTACTCCAACAAGAAAATAGTGAAAGTCTTAGGAGTTTTGCCAGAAGGTATCACGAGGAGGTGCTTGACTTGGGAGCCTTCTATCACCCTTTGGCGTTGGAAGGGTTGAAGCAAGGATTGAGGATAGATAGGGCTTGGTATTCTATATGCAAGTCCTTAGTGAGAACATACGAGTTTGCTCAGAGGAAACTACTTGATGAAATCGAAGTTGAAAATCAAGTGATGCTCAAGATGAAGGAGTATAAACCAGCAGGGGTTCCCCCGAGGGATAATAACAAGTTCAAGAAACCTGAATATAAGAAGTGGGAAAGTGATAAGAGGAAGCTCCCCGAGATGAACCGTGGAAGAGATAGGGCGCCCAAGTATTATCGGGGAGATAGACGTAGGGAGGAGCAATATACCAGGGAGAGAATATCGCCTTGGAGAGATGATCCGAAGCGGGTAGCATAGGTAAATAAACCAGGACGGGCGAGACAGACGGAGAAAAAAAGAAAGCTAACTCCTCTGAACGCGCCTCTGTCTCAGATTTTGGAGGAAGTAAGGAGGTGGGGAACTCTACTGTTAGACCCCCGCTCAATCAAATATAGGCCCTAAGGAGAGGCAGGGAATAAATTCTATGAGTTCATCAAGACATGGGGCATTCGACAGAGGATTGTTATGACTTGCAGAATCAAATTGAAGTTTTGATCAGGAATAATTACCTGACGGAGTTTGTGGCTTAGAATGATGAGAGAGCCCAAGACCTAAGACAGGCCCCGAGGCATGATGATGCAATGGTGATTATAGGGGGTCCTACGCTTATTGGGAACTCGAATAATTCTCAAAAGAATTATTCGCGATATTCTATTTTGAGTATAAATGTAGAGTCGCATGTGATGAACGTGGGTGCGGAGAAGAAACCAAGGGTAGCCTCGGTGCCGATTATGTTCATGGATGAAGATGAGCATGGAGTCCACTATCCACATGACGATGCCCTGGTTGTTACAATGACAGTAGGAACTTTCCAGGTTGGAAGAATCTTGATTGACACGAGGAGTTCCACTGATATAATTTTTAAGGAGATGTTAGACTCTTTTGGCATTGAAGACCTGAGATTGGGGCTTGCTAAGATTGTTTTTCACAGATTCAGGGAATCATATGTGTATCCCTTAGGGACAGTGCAGTTGCCAATGACAATGGACAACAAACTATACCAGAAAATTATCATTGTAGAACTCCAAGTGGTGGATCTCAAGATATCATACTCAATGATCTTGGGGAGACCATTCCTCCGATCTACAAAAGCGGTAGAGAATGTCCATTATTTAAAGCTGAAGTTTAAGGTCGGAGAAGGGATCGGGATTGTGAAAGGAAATCAAAGTGAGGCCCGATCCTGCTTCGCTATTGCTTCTCGGAGTTTATATTGCATCCATAAGCGTCCCTTGGAGAAAGAAGCCCAGGGATATGTGCATGACGATCAACAAGGGGAACCATTAGAAGAGGTGGATAGGAAGAAGAACCAATTCAGTGAATCATCATCACTCGAGCAGATTGAAGAAATGGAATCAGTTGTTGTGGACAATAGGCGACCCGAGAGAGCGGTGAAGATTGGGTTTAGCTTGACCCCCGAGTACAAAGCATAATTAATTCAGGTGTTAAGATAAAATGCCGATGTGTTTTCCTGGTCCCATGATGATATGCCAAAGATTAGCGCTCGAGTTATTTCTCATCGGTTAATGGTGAACTCAAAGTTCAAGCCCGTGACTCAAAAGAGGCAAACGTTTAATTTCGAAAGGAGGAAAGCTGTCAAAGTAGAAGTTGACAAGCTTTTGAAAGCGGGGTTCATTCAGGAAGTTGAATACCCTGAGTAGATTGCAAACGTGATGATGGTGAAAAGGCCAACAAAAAGTGGAGAATGTGTGTAGACTTCGCCGACTTGAATAAATCTTGTCCAAAAGACAACTTTCCTCTCTCAAAAATTGACCAACTGGTAGATGCCATGATCGATCATGAGCTCCTCAGTTTTATGGATGCTTTTTCGGGATATAATCAGGTCAGAATGCATGAACCCGATCAGGATAAGACTACATTCGTCATATATCAGGGGCTATACTATTACATAGTCATGCCCTTTGGGTTGAAGAATGCAGGGGTAACATTTCAAAGATTAGTTAATAAGGTTTTTAAACCTTTAATCGGGTCAACCATGGAAGTATATGTGAACGACATGATTATAAAATCTATGAGGAACTCAGACCATGCTAAACAACTGGAGGAAACCTTCTCCTACTTAAGGAGGTACGACATCAAGTTGAATCCCGAGAAATGTTTGTTTGGGATAGATGCCAAAAAATTTCTCGGGTATATGGTCAGCGAATGAGGCATCGAGGCCAATCCGCAAAAGGTTAATGCCATCCTAGATCTGAAATCCCCAACCATAATAAGGGAGTTACAAAGTTTAATAGGAAGGTTGACGACCCTGAGCAGGTTTGTCTCAAAGGCCATGGATAAGTGCTTCCCTTTCTTCCAGATGATGAGGAAGGGGAAGAGGCTAGAATAGAATGAGAATTGTGATCAAAGCTTTCAAGAGCTTAAAAAATATTTGGCACACGTTCTCCACCTTGTAAGCCTTGAGAAGGGGGACATGTTACAGCTGTATTAGACGGTCAGCGAACACTCCGTGAGCTCTGTTCTTGTGAAGGAAGATGAAGAAAAGGTGCAAAGGCCAGTGTATTACACAAGTAAATCTTTGTTGGACGCCGAGATCAGATATACTATATCAGAAAAGCTTGCTCTTTCACTTATTATTTCTGTCAGAAATTTATGCCCTTATTTCCAAGCTCATCAGATAGTTATGATGATAGATCAACCCCTGAGACAAATTCTTCACAAACCAGATT
Organism: Trichilia minutiflora; assembly: GCA_035590515.1. Taxonomy (NCBI): domain Eukaryota; kingdom Viridiplantae; phylum Streptophyta; class Magnoliopsida; order Sapindales; family Meliaceae; genus Trichilia; species Trichilia minutiflora. The sequence goes on from JAVXUL010112492.1 coordinate 3,588, forward strand.
TGTCAAGGAGATTGGTGAAGTGGTCTATTAAACTCAGTGAGTATGATATAGACTATCGACCTCGAAAAGCTATTAAGGGACAAGCTCTGGCAGATTTTATGACATAACTAATGGTCTCATAATAGCTAGTCGTATTACAGGTCTCGGATGTCAACAATACCCAAGATGAGAATGGTATACCTTATCCTAAGGTCCTAGAGGGTATTTGACAGTTGAATGTTGATGGAGCATCGAACATTCAGCGAGGTGGAGCAGGAATAATCTTGAAGAAGCTGGACGGAGAGGTCATGTATTCTCTGAGGTTTGATTTCAAGGTGACCAACAACGAGGCGAAATATGAGGCACTAATCAACGAGATTAAGTTAACTCAGGATTTAAGAGCCCGAGACTTATCATATACAACGATTCTCAGTTAATTGCCAATCAGCTCAATGGGCAGTTCCAGGCTCAGAAAGATAACATGCAGGCTTACTTGGTTAAAGCTAAGAAGTTAATGGAGGCGCTTTAGAGTGTCATCATAAAATAGCTCTCCCGGACAGAAAATTCTCAGGTCAATTCTCTAGCAAAATTGGCCTCGATTTTCAATAAGAAAAGCTCCAGCTACATTGCCAGTCGAGATCTTGACACAGAGAAGTGTAGACCTCAAAGAAGACTTTATTGCTATCTTGTAAGAAATTCCTGACCCGAAGTGGATAAAGGAGTTGAAGTCTTATATTCAACACAGAGAGCTACTGACTGAGAGAAATGAGTCCAGAAAGATAAAGAACCGATTAGTCAGGTACGCTATTATTGATAATGTGCTTTACAAATGTGGATTTAGCCTGCCATATTTAAAATATTTAAAACTAGATGAGGTGGATAAGGTTCTTGAAGAAATCCACAATGGAACCTACGGAAGTCACGGAGGGGCTTGTTCCTTGATGTATAAAATCATTCGCCAAGAATTCTATTGGCACACTATTTTGCAGGATGCTTTCAGACTGGTCAAATCTTACCATTAATGTCAGATTCATGGAGATATCCCAAGACTACCCTCAGAAGAACTCACTTGTCTTTTGAGTTCTTGGCGTTTTCTCTCAATAGAGGCTGAATCTGATTGGACCGATGTCGACTGCCTGAGCCAACACCAAATATGTCATTGTGGCAATAAACTATTTCACAAAGTGGGTGAAAGTAGAACTGCTCTCTAGCATAACAGAGGAAAAGACTACAGCCTTCGTCAAGCAGAATATCATATACCGTTTCAGGGTCCCACAAATATTGGTGGTTGACAATGGAAAATAATTTGATAATGCCAAGTTCAGGGAATTCTATTCAGATTTCTATATTGACCTGAGGTTTGCTACCCCGGCGCACCCTCAGGCCAATGGACAGGTGAAAGCTACTAATAAAGTGATTAAGAAGGCACTCAAGAAGAAGCTCAGAGAACATAAGGGAGCCTGGATTGATAAGCTGTCGGAGCTACTCTGGGCTTATAGAATCACTCCTCGAACAGCAATAGGGGAATCACCTTTCCTATTGTCATTCGGGTGTGAAGCTATGATCCCAATGGAGATTGGCGTTCCCACTTTCTGAGTGTAAGACTACGATAAAGAGAAGAATAAAGCTAGCCAAATACTAGAGTTGGATTTATTGGAAGGAAGGATAAATGAGGTCGCAGTTCGGGTAACAGCTCACCAACAGAAAGTGGACCGATATTATAATCAAAAAGTCAGATGCAAAACCTTTCAAAGGAGAGATCTGGTCCTCCGACAAGTGACTCTCAACACCAAACTTCCGGGTGAATGGGTATTTGGAGCCAATTGAAAAGGACCATACAAAGTTGTTTAAATACTTAGATCAGCGGTCTACAAATTATAGACCCCGAGCAGTATCTCAACAAAAAAGCTGTGAAATACAGATAGATTGAAATTATACTATCCATGATCCGACCCTATTGGCACAAGTCCCCCCAAGCCTACGACCAGCGTCTTGAACATGCATCTCGTTAAAAGCTCTAATGATGCTTCTCTCTTCAGTACTTTTGGTAGATTCAATTTTTATATCGAGTTTGGCTGAATTTATCCCCGAGAAGACCTTGGACCAACGAGACCACGTCGTCTCTATGTTAAGGATGTTTGGTCGTCAGGGAAGCACGTCATTCTGAGGCCAAATAGATCACGTTGTTCGAGATCAGCTACCAGGACTAAGTTATCCCTAAGAAGACCTTAGGCCAATGAGACCACATCGTCTCTGTGCTGAGGATGTTTGGTAATCAAGGAACTACGCGGTTCTGAGACCAAAAGAACCACATCATTCGAGGCTAGCTACTGAAATCAAGTTATCCCCGAGAAGACCTTAGGTCAACGAGATCACATCGTCTCTATGCTAAGGATGTTTGGTAGTCAGGAAACCATGTAATTCGGAGGCCAAATAGACCACGTCGTCTGAGATCAACTATCGAGACCAAGTTATCCCCGAGAAGACCTCAAGCCAATAAGACCACATCGTCTCTGTGCTAAGGATGTTTGGTAATCAACGAAACACATTATTTCGAGGTCAAATAGACCACATTGTCTGAGTCTGACTACCGAGACCAAGTTATCCCCGAGAAAATCTTATGCCAACGAGATCACATCGTCTTCATAATAAAGATATATGTAGCTTGAGGAATAAGATCATCCTGAGGTCCTTTGAGTTATAACGTCAAAGGTTGAATACGGGGATCACATCATCCTCGACCTCAGTGTTATTGTGGGGAATCATATTATCCAGGATCCGAGACCGTGTGATATAAACGGTTTGTTTTAAATTTTGTTATGGACCATTGATTGGAATGAATTTATCAATGTGCCCGAATGTACATACATTTTATGTTGATAATTGATGAAGATAACATGTTAACATCACATTCTATCTTATTATAATGAATGCTGATCACACTTATTATGACGGATTCTACTATATACTGTTTGATGTGAATATTATGATTGTTAAAAAATTTGAAGTTATTTACTCGGGTCTCCTGATTGTTTAATTTTTCTAAGTTATTTATTCGGATTTTCTTATTGATCCAATTGATAAGCTCTTAGGTTGTTTGTTTAACTATTGTTCTGAGCATTATGCTTACTGAAATTTCTCTAAGTTATTTGATCGGATATTCATATGGTTATTTGTCGAGATGAGTGTTGTGCACGAGAAAATTTTTTTAAGTTACTTGTTTGGGTTTTCTTATTGAGCTAATCGAGAAATTAGTAAGTAGTTTGTTTAAACATTGGCCCAAACATTATGCTTACTGAAATTTGGTCAAATATTCTCACTGAGCCGATTAGGAGTCCATATGGTTATTTGTTTGGATATTCACACCAAGCCGAGTGTTATACTTAAGGAAATCTTTTTAAGTTATTTGTTCGGAGAAATATTTCATTTCAAGTATACATTTAAAGCACAACCCAAAGAAGATAAAATCAGAATCCGAAGAACAGGAATTTATTAAAATATTCATTTATTACAAAGGTACATATTACAACAATACACCTGACCCTACTTATCTTCATTTATAACTTTGGGGTCTTTGGGAGCGGAGTTTGCAGGCAGATCGACGGGAGGCTGGTTAGTTGTCAGGGGAGGATCGGTGTGCGCTCCCTCGACTGCAGCATCTGAGGCGAGGCTTCCTTATTCATTTTTGAGTTTTTGGCCCCAAAATCTGGCATTTCACGCCCTAACTCTTCATAAAGCCACCCGAGGTAGAGGTATGGGTACTTCTCTTGAAAAGTTTGGCAAGTTAAGTTAATGGCCTGATTCATTGTGACCTCCCCCTCCGCCTCGACAATCGCCACTACAGCCTGGATTCTTTTGGGTTCTCTGGCCCTCTGTTTCTTTAATATTTTCATCTTGGATTGCTGTAACACTATCCGAGACTTTAAATTGACTTTCTTAGAGTCTAGTCCTGAGTGTGCATATTCTAATGAAGCAAGTCAAAGTTCGAGTTCTTCCTTCTCCTTTTGTCACATCGATTTTTTGGCTTCCCACCGTGTTCTTTTAGTGGCCAAGACAGTCTCCGCCTTTTCCCGCTGCTCAACAGCAAAGGTGTTTTCTTTTTCGAGCTTCTTAATTTTGCTCGTCTCGTCCTTCCAAGCCTCCTACTGTTTTTTCATCTGATAACAGGCCTGCAAATGAAATGAAGCATTAGTAACTTATGAACAAAGAACAAGTGTTAGGGTTCAAGTATTAAACTTACCCATAGACCCTATCGATACATGAAGTCGATGACCTCGATATCCCTTATGCCGTCAAGTTTCTTAGCAACATGTGGGGCTAAATGTTTTCTGATATCATTGATTATATCGAGGAGATGGGTGAAGTGCTTGTGTTTCTTCTCAGGGATATTGCCCAGCCTCAATTCGGCTATCTTGACGACCCTATAAAAGTCCGCGTTAGCTTTCGCGGGGTCTGACCTCCTGAGTTTCAGCTTCTTTGGCTCTTGGTCGGTCGGGGGGTCATTTTGGGGTCTCTTCTACCCCTTGTCGAGGGGTGGCTTTTCCATCATTATGCCCTTCCCCTTATCCTGGACAATTATTATGGCAGACTCGGACCCGAACTCCGAGGACCCCTGATTTCTCCTTTTAATCAAGATATTCCCCTGACCTTGTTGCTCTTTCGTGAGGGAGTTTATTTGGAGGGCTCGGTGGTCTTCTTCTTGACCAATTTGCTCAGAGAAGCCAATGCGGGTGTTTTGCCAGACATTGTTATTCCTACAAAAAGGCAAACAAAAGAGTTAATCATATTCGCAATAAAAATATGTGTATGTCTTGGAATTAAATATTTATAAAGAAACTATACTCTAGGCAAAGTTCTTCTTTTGAAGATTTACGAAGTCTCTATTCGGACATGTTTTCACCAAGCCCGAGGCTAGCAGATTTGAATTAGAAAGCACTAACTTCTGATCGGGAGAATGAGCCCTAGCTAGCCTAATTACCTCTAAACTATAGGGGCTCAGGTCAGCCTCCCCTATCCACGCAAGGCCTCGCAAAATGCACTCGGAGTAGGGAGGTGCGGCTCAGAGTTCCAGTTTCCACCCACGAAGAACCATTTACTCTTTCAGTCTTTATTACTAGTGGGATTCCCTTTAGAAACATGTGCTCTAACTCTTCTACTGACGATGGGGAGTCGGCTATTTGCACCCAAAGGACGTATAATCCTGTTAGGGTCCTCCATCTATTTAGATTAAGCTGGTAGGGGACTATGCTCATCATGGTCAGCAATCGACATAAGTAAGACTGTAGGGGTAACCTCACCCTTAGATAGAACAGTTCCTCGTTGAAGGCCACTTCACCCTCAGAAGAAACACTTGGGCTTTCATTAGCCTCAGGAGCTCGGAGGTACACATCATCTGGAATATTGTACAGGGCTGTGTACGCCTCCAGGTTGATTTTCATGACGGTTGAGGTGAACCAATCTTGCTTATATGGGGACCGGGCCTCAGAAATTGGTGTCAGATTGGCCACCAACTAGAGACCTTCTCCTACATTGTCTTCCCTAACAGCAACCTCAGGGGTAGTCGAAGAGCTAGAAACAAAATCCGTTTCTACTAAGAAAAACACAGGGTAAAAATCAGAGGCTGCTCGAGGATCATCAACAACACTCTAAATGAGACAATTTCCCTATGAATCTACTATGACTACTAAGGTCACTATAGTTTACTATTGGGTTCGAGACAACGGTATGGTCTCTGTTCTCCTGCTAACTACAGTATCAAATTTTTAATATTCTTACAAAAATATTAAATTATTCTACACTGACATGTATTCTGATCCCACCATTCTTATTCGAACATGCATTAACATACATTTGCAACTTCTATCAAGATTTGCAGAATAATTAAAGGACAAAAATGTGAAGAAAATTCACCTAGTTGATGCGCTTAAAGTTTGTTATAGGAATGAGAAGAGTGATGTAAATCGAAGTCTTTTGAGAATTGTTAAGAAAACTCTGAGAGTGCTCGGGAAATCTTTGTTTGCAGGTAATGGTAGAGAGAGAGAAAAAGAATTCTCAGGGAAGAACGGGATATTTATAGATGAATGAGAGGAAGGCCAAGAGAACCCTAACCGTCGAATTCGATCCAACGGATAGGGAGATGACCTGTCACCCGAATACAAAATGCCAAGGGTCAGGTCTTTTCAAATTTGAATAGAAGTGGGGCCTGTTGCATCAGTGGTATTATTGCGGTCTGAATATCGTGGTCTTTCAAACTAGTCTATCAATGGGGTAATGACACGTGGGTAACGGTTACGTTTTTAACGAAGTTATCTTAAAAATGACGGCAACCATCATGGTGTGGAATGCCAGACGAGCAGACACCAATTAGTTTTTAATTAAAAATTCTTTTAATTAAACTTGGGGGGCTTAATATTTGCGTATTTTCACCAAGGCCCATCCCACAAACCCAAGCCCATCTCTAAAGCCCATCATACAAACATAACCCCTTAATGAATCCTCCTTAATGAATCTTCTGATACGAGGACGTCCCGAGAGCTCTCCGTATAATATAGAGAACAAAGAGGTCGCCTCGGGTAAACCACTCGAGCACATTAGTCAGGAGGTCTTCTACGAGCTGTTCTCCGTAGATTTACACTTGGAAAAAGACCTACAATTGCTATCATTCTAGGTTCCGTTTCGGGGGGATGGTTTGATATATTCTACATACAGCGTCAGGGCTCAGGAACATCCATAACCTGCATACTTCCACAATGCTATTCTCTTATATAGTGTCATTAAAGCCATAGCTCATTTTCAGGAAGCGCTTCGAGGAGATCAAGACTTCAGTCTCGGGAAAACTAGAGGTTCTACCTCAGGGGACACGTGCTTAGGGCCTCGGGGCATACATGACAGGGATACGATCACGTTGTCCATGCTCCGTGATTTTTACAGTAGGCTTTTAGACATGTCAGATATGTAATAACACGTATTCAAAGGTACGAAACTCTAGGTTTCTAAAATCAGAATTCAGAAAGTATAGAAGGTATGCACTAACTTTGAGAGAGGGGATTCTACATTGACTCACACAAGACACTTTTGAATTTTTTCTCTCTAATTGATTCTGTACGGTTTAATCCTCACAACACATACAGGCAAAATCTTTATTAACTTAAATATCGGTGGTGTTCGTCGAAAAACTAACTTTACTCTTAAGATTTCTAATATCTTGCAGTTCTATGAATCTGAACTAAAAAAAAAGACATACTAATACTAAAAGTTGAAGACGAACACAACTTATCGCATATTTCAATTTCTTCAACACGAATGCAATTGCATTTGTACATTGATTTTTCCTCTTGAAAAAAAGTGAGTCCCATGAGATGATAGCACGTGTTACATTCGTTAATATTAAAGAAAACTACACAACATACATACAGAGAGTGTTCAGTTCGGACAATTCCTTGATTTTTTAAGTTTTTATATAAAAAAAATTAATGTTGATGATGTTATCAATGACATCATTTTTATGTCAATATTTAATATAAATTTTGTGTTTTTTTTTTTTATATTTTAAGTATTTAAATTTAAAATAAATAAGATCCTTCAACTACTGATGTTGGTGGTGAGAGTTTATATATGGTTTTAGTTATCATTTACATTATAAGAAATTAGGGGAGACAAATTATAAAATTGATGGATTATCTTCTTATATATATCCAATTAAAAATATTGAGGAATCTTATAATTATTATTTTTTTTGTAATCTTATATTTATTATTTTTTCATATCTTTTTTGGTCCATGATGATAATCAAGAAAATTATCCAAATAAGCTTCCTCAATTACACACACACACACACACACACACGCGCGCGCGCGCGCGCGCAAAAACAAAAACAAAAAGAAAAGGGGTTTCAAATTTGCGAAGATTTAGTGGTTCACAATTAGCCTTTTAAGCCTAACAAACCCAAAAATAAACACCAACTGGCAAACTTAAAACAACTTAAAATATAAAAGTTGATGTATTTAAAGAGGATTGATACAGTTCGCCTGCCGCCAAATCCATTGATTATCTTTACAATTCTGAAGACTTGAAGTAAAGCTAAAAATATATGCTTAGGGCTTATGTCTTTTTTAATGCTATTGATCCAAGTATATAATAATAAAGTGAAACAAATAATAATGATCAACATTTATGAATCCTCCCAAACTTAATGTTGCATCTATCTAGCTTTTAAATTTGTATATATAGTTCTTATTTCATATTATTTTATGACCCCAGACGAGCCAAAATGGCACACTTGAGGAATGTTGTAGAAGCATTTATATATGTAATGCAATTGTGCTTTACAGAAGATAAGGTCTATAAAAATGGATGGGGCATTATAGCTTGAAGAGAATCGAATTCAAAAGCTTTTGAGCTTTATCATTATCATGAAAGAAAGTGATGGACATTATTAAATTGATCAAAAGATGCTAGCTAGGCAGGGGGTCTAACCCTAAAATACTGTTCATTTTGTCTTTGTGCATGTGGGGTTTTATGGTCCTCTCAATATAGTACTGTTTTATAATTAATTATGTATAGGTCCTTTCAAAATTGAATCAATTGACGACTCGATACATAAAACATTCTCATACTGTATGTAAAGTAATGTATCCCAGTTATTATTCCACTTTATTTTTGGACCCATGAGCTATAGCCCTAATCCAAACATTGTAAACCGCGTATACACATGCACATCAAAGTGGACCTAATTAGGAATTACTTCTGCCGATTTCATAATAACTACGAAAATTTTATGAAAATATTTTGATGGGTCTGAAAATCATCACTCAAAAAATTCAATTTACTTGCGTTTAAGGGATTAATTTAAATTATCCAATCCATTCCTTAATACCTTTCTATGATTAAGTTGGATGAGTGAGTTGCTTCAGTCATCATCTATTATAGAGATAAAGAAGGATTAGTATAGAAGCTAAAGTTAGTTTGCAAAGTTATCAAAATCGTAATTTTAATTAAAATCGTTTTTTATTTAAAAAATCGAAACATAAAAACAGAATTTTTAATAATATATAAATAATAAAATATTTAAAATATTTTTATAAATTAATAAAATCAGTCAAAATTGATTAAAATGGATCAAAATCGATCAAATATTTTTACTGTTTCCGATTTTAACTAAAATCGAAATCGTTTGCTTATTAAAATAGTTAAAATCGTTGATTTTACTATTTAAAATCGCGATTTTGATCGCAATAATTTTGATTATCTAATCACTTTTTTATAATTTCATTAAGAATTATAATTTTTTATATTTCAAAAATAAAGTTGAAAAAATTAGTGATACTAATTCTTAATAAAATTACACATTGGTTTTATCATACCATATTTATGACTTAAAAATCATAACACCTCAATTCAAGTAATTATAAAAAAAAATTGGTAGTTATTAGATATAAAATATTAAAATTTTTATAAGTAAATAATAATTTAATTAATATCAATTTATTTTTTAATATTTTATTTACAAGTATTAAGATTATTAGTTATTAAATTCGAAAACTTAACATCTCGTCGTTATATTTTGGAATTTTCTGGTTCTTTTTTAAGAACAAATGATTTAAACGGTGTGTTTTGGGCTGGGTACCTTTCATGGTTCCTTCCCCCTCCACCAGATTATTCAACTAACGTTGACAATGTGGCGTTGGTTTTCTTAATAATCCAACGGTCAAAATTGGAATTTGTAGCCCGCAACTTCCAAGAAAAAAAAATAATTAGCTTGTTTTGTTAGTGAATTCAAGGCATCGATAGATAGGACCCAAAATGCGAACTGGAGTTAGCGAATAGAGATCAATCAAACAGGGAAAGTTTTTGAAATCTCTTACGGAAAAACAGATTACGTCCCTCCTGACGTCGTGCGATTAACAACTAATATGACTTGTCGTTCACGTCTTTGCTGTCATTATTTCTGGAAATAGTCAACGGTCAATTAAAAAACAGAAAAGGAGCAGAGAAAAGGTCCCGGCAACTCTCTATAAATATTATGCCGCCTCGTTTAGGAAGAAAATTCTCTATTCATATATAACCGAAGCCCGCCATTTTAATCTTCTCAGTTGATTTAAATTTCTTCTTCTTCCTAAACGCGATCGAACTCGACAAATCCCGAGCCGAAAGGAGAAAAAAAAAGATTTCGATTAAGTACAAAAATGGAATTCCACTCAGCTTATCATCGTCAATACTCTCACCGGTCTCAACTCATTCCTGGCTCTCTCTACTCGTCATCTTCATCGCCACAAAGGTTCTTCGATTCGTATTCTTTGATGAACAGTAGCAACACTGGACCATTGAGTCAATCATCACCGTCCATTTCATCATCATCAAATGGCGGCGATGTGTCGAACCGTTTTGTGATTCCGGCGCCGAAGGAGAAAATCGAGATGTACTCGCCGGCCTATTATGCCGCGTGTACGGTCAGTGGGGCCTTGAGCACTGGTCTTACTCACATGGCCGTTACTCCTATAGATCTCGTCAAGTGCAATATGCAGGTCTGTTTTCTTCTTCCTTCAAAGCTCATATTTGTTCGTTGTTTGCAGCTTTCGTTAACATTTCGATTTAATATAAGTGACATTATTTTATTTTATTTTTTTCATTTCAGTTTCTGCAAGCTTCCTTTCTATACCTTCTTTTTAAAATTTTTTCTTATGTTTATTTTTTTTTTGAAATTTAAAAAAAAATGTTTGTTTAACAATAAAAATGAAAATGTTTCTCTGAGAATATTTTGCATGCTTTATTGTATAAACAGCGTTATTATTTAGAAAATTCTTTTTTGACCAAAAAAAAGTATTTCAAATCTTATAAAAAATGAAAATAATTGCGTAATTTTGTTTGTGCTTTTATTTTTAAGTAGTTTTCTACAAAATAGTATCCAAATTGCATTAGAATTTTCTTGTGATTAGAACTTGAATTTGAACAAATACATTCTTGTGTTATGAGTTGAGATTAATAGTTAACAATTGAATATAGGATTAAAAAAATAAATCTTAAACAATTGGCATAGCACAATTTATCAATCAAAATTAACTTAATTTCATTATTTAATCCTATGAAATAAACATCTGGATGTTTTTAAAAGTCCTAATAAACAGGAGTGTCGGAACAAGAGTTATGTATTGACCCTCAACTTTTGGAGCAACTTATTTGACCCATTCAAAGCAGTAAAAGGACTTTGAGCTTTCAACGCTGTCTAAAACAAGCCTTCGTTCTCTCATGCTGCTGGATTTGTTTTGCTGATGTTACAACTTAGAAGTTTTTTATTTTTTTATTTTTTGTTTCTTCAACTTTATTTTTCATTTCAACTCAAATTCGGTAATCAATATTGGGGAAATATACCCGACATATATAACCCGTTTAAAAAGCGTTTAACAAGCGTACAAAACTCTCTCCACAAGCGTACAAAACTTTCTCCATATATTAATATTTTGTCCAGAGCTTCCTATTAGTACTATTACTAATCTAAGAAGACACAAGTAAATGAAAACTCCTTAATCTGCAATAATAGTAGTGGATTAGCTTTCCAATTAATACAGATATTTGCTTAACATTGAAAGAGTCGAACTGATATTTTATATTCTCAATACATCAGATTGACCCCTCAAAGTACAAGAGCATCGGTTCGGGATTTGGGGTTTTACTCAAGGAGCAGGGACTAAGGGGCTTCTTCAGGGGTTGGGTGCCAACCCTGCTTGGTTATAGCGCTCAGGGCGCCGGCAAGTTTGGATTCTACGAGTTCTTTAAGAAGTATTACTCGGACATTGCCGGGCCCGAGTATGCTGCCAAGTACAAGACCTTGATATACCTCGCTGGTTCAGCATCTGCTGAAGTGATCGCTGATGTTGCACTCTGTCCCATGGAAGCTGTTAAAGTTCGTGTCCAAACTCAGCCTGGTTTTGCAAGAGGTTTGGCTGATGGGTTGCCAAAGTTTGTCAAATCTGAAGGCGCTCTTGGGTAATTTCCATGAATGATATACATACTTTTTCTTTTATGCGAACTCCCATATACTTTGATATGCATGATAAATTTAAGATGTTAATTTGCAGGTTGTACAAAGGGATTGTTCCTCTTTGGGGACGCCAAATTCCATGTAAGCCAAAAACACCTTCAATATGTAGCATAATTAATTTCGTCCCCATTTTAGGCTATTATTTTCTTATAGTACATTGTATTTATTGTGTTTTATACTGAGTGTTTGTCGATTATTTTTCAGATACAATGATGAAATTTGCATCTTATGAGACTATTGTGGAGATGATGTACAAGTATGCCATTCCAACCCCAAAAGATCAGTGCAGTAAACCCTTTCAACTGGGCGTGAGCTTTGCAGGTGGATACGTGGCTGGCATCTTTTGTGCAGCTGTCTCGCATCCTGCTGATAATCTGGTGTCGTTTCTCAATAATTCTAAAGGAGCAACTGTTGGTGATGTGAGTGAATTTTTTCATGAAACTCTTCAACATGTACATAAGTTCATTTTCGCATAAATGAATAAAACATTGATTATATTACATCATTTTTAATTTAAAATACAAAATTTAAGCAGTGATCACTTATTGTCTATGAGTTATGATGGCCATGTGTTCGTATGCTTGTATGCTCATATGCTTCTTTTTGTTTTGTATGCATATGTCAGGCTGTGAAGAAATTGGGTGTTTGGGGTCTTTTTACTCGTGGTCTTCCCCTTCGTATTGTGATGATCGGAACACTTACAGGAGCACAGTGGGGCCTCTATGATGCTTTCAAAGTTCTTGTTGGGCTGTAAGTGGTTTATCGCTTTGATGATCATTGCTTTGTTCAGCTATACTTGTTCATTCTGAATATGTTGGAATTAGTATCCTGATTTTCTTTATAATGATCGGGATTGCTTTTCGTTTTCAGGCCAACAACTGGCGGTGCTCCTCCTAATCCTCAAAAGCATGAAAGCATGAAGTAGAGATGATAAAGGAACAATGATTTTAGGTACATAAATCTGAGTGGGAATTTATTTTTACACGGATCAATAAGAGAAATGTTAGTTGCCCCTGAAAAATATTGTATTGATTTTCATTTTTTAAAAAATAAACTGGGTGCTTTGTATTTGATTTGCTTATTTGCCTGCCACATGTAACGATGGCAACGAGAGGGGATGAGTTAGGCCATGTAAAATTAAAAAATATTTAATAATATTAATTTTTATTTAATAATATGAAATAAAATTTTATAAATGTTTGTAAGATTAATAAACACAAATGGTCAAAAAGGCCGCGCAATGCATAGTCGTTTGAATTATTCTATTTAATATTTATTTATGTGTTTGCTTACCCCGAATATGTGATAGATTCACGCTCTTCTACTACAACTCGTAAGTTGGAGATTGCCATTTATTGTGCAAATATATTCAAATAAATTATTGTACAACATAAATTTGTTAAAAAAAAAAAAATCATCTTTTTATCACTATTCGTATTCAAATTTTATTTAATTTTTTATTAAAATTTTTAATTTTGTGTTATAATTATCTATAAAAGTATTTAAAAACTTTAAATTACAACAAATCATACTCTGGTGCATTTAGTTATAACTTATTTTTTTCTGTACTTTTAAAATTTTTTGGTAATTTTAAACTTCTTTATTAGAAATTTTACCTTATTATAATTATAACTTATAAAAAATTTAAAAAAATAAAAATTATATCAAATAAATTAAAATTTTTTAAAAATTGAAATAATTTTTCTTACAATTAAAATTATATTTGGCAATTAAAGTACTATAATTACACAATTATTTTTTATTTTTATTCAACAGTTATTTTTATCACGTAAAAATTATATTAATTAAAATATAAATAAATACATGAAAAATTAATATTATTAAATATATTTTATAATTTTATATTTAAAATTAAGTGAAAATGATTATCCAAAACGTCGTGTATATTAGGGATGAAATCGGATCGGATACCAATTTTTTTTTGTTGAATCAGTACCTGGTCATGTTAAAATCATATCTGAATTTTTTAGTCTATATCTAGTCCAGTTTAAATAAGGGATCAATTTTTCGGTCCCCTATTTAAACCGGACCAATACCTGATTTAAATCAGGTATTGATTTTATTTTTTAAAAATTTAAAATAAAAATAAAAACTTTATAGTTCTTACAATTAATCCTTATTTTTAAAATAAATTTTAAAATCTTACATTTTAATCCAAAAAATTTAAAATTTTTAAAAAATTAACTTAAAAACTATGAATAACCATACAAAATAAATAAATATCCAAATATAAATAATAATTAATTAAATTTTTAATAATTAAATAATAAAATTATCCTCATAAATATAAATAAATTTAAAATTAAATAATTAATATACTTTTTAATTT
>JAVXUL010112512.1:0-17948 GCA_035590515.1 Trichilia minutiflora
TTCCAAAGGTTCTCAATAACACAACACATCATTTTCATACACATAATTATAAACATCACATTTAAAAGAATAAAGAGAATATAATTATTCATTCTCAACACGTGAAATACGCAATCAATACTACTTTTTCAAAATCTTTTAAAATATTATGGTTTCCTGAGCATTTAGAAATAATGAAGACATAAGGAGTTTCTCTCACTTGCTTATCCATATCTCTCTAGATTCTATGCTATAAAATAAGATAACAAAATATCACACAAATCATTAATGACAATACACATGTATAGGACAGTCTCCTTCCCTTAATAGCAAATACATATATTTTAGAATACCTTACTTATTATTCTTTACTAGGAGAGGAAGTTGTCACTCTCATTAAGCAAAGACAATGCTAGTGCAATGTACCCTGAAACAAAATCTAACATTACTAAGATTAACATACAAGATCTAAAGCTACTATAATGACTCACCAAGTTAAAATCATAAACATGGCTTATGTCTATCACAAATAAAGGACCATCTTAATCACCACACAACAATTCTAACCTCTTGATTATGATCATATTCTAATTTATAATACCCTAATGCAATAAAATATAAGTTTTTTAATAACAACTATAGAGTTAATAACATAAGAGAGTGGAAAAAGGATAAAGGCATATCTATTTAATACTAAGCATGCTAGAAAACAAAATATCCGAGATGAAACTTATGAGCCCCAAAATTAGCCCCACAAAAGTTATCATCACTTCACTCATTTTTCACATATACCTGTGTCATTCATAATGAATATAAATCCAATTCCATGTGGTAAATCCATCGGCACACAAGGCCAAAATCACATGCATTAGCTCACAAGGCCATCAAGTTAAGATATCTATATCAAATATCATAACAATACACAAGCCCAAAATTGATATCAATAACTAAAATATTAGCTCTTCAACTATACTCACAAAAGTCATCATTAGCATAATCAAACCGACATCACCATTGCACTTTATAACAGTATAAATCTAACTCCACCTGTCAAAAATCATAGTGGTCTTAATAGCCTCGATCATTTATACTACATCCAAAACAATAGTATATGGATCTCACAACTTATGCGACAAAATATCTCCAGTTATTTGTTACTAATACAGCAATCAACACATCGCTTAGTCATTTTGTCAAATACTTGGTATGCAATCGCCATGTCTTCCTATATTTTATGCAATTATATACAATTTATTACAAAGTTTCATAATTCATTCATCTCATCACACATTGTACTTTTTTTGACAATATTCCTAATCATCACATTCATAATAAATCAATACCTATAGTCACTTAGATATTTCATCGAATACATGGTGTGTCAAGTGCTCCTAACCAATTTTTTTCTAAATTTTAAGCTTAATACACCCAATATTATAATCATCCAATAACACAACTATAGGAACAATGCAATGCTAACAATCACAATAACTATTTCAAGCTAAACAACCAAAATCAATCAACTCATAAACCAATCCATATCTTTCTCTTAAATTCATGAAAAATATAGGTTTTATAGTGAGAACTACCCACCAGGAGTTTATCCGACCTTTACGAGGTAAAATTCTTGATTTTTGATATCAAATCGCAAAGAAAATCAAAATTTCATCCAAGCTATAGTGGAGCTCTAGGTAATGTTCCAATAACTTTTTTGGTATTATGCAATTGGTAACTGGTTCCTCTCGTCGACATCAGTCTAATGATGCAAGCGGTGCATCAATCCGACGTGTGTGCGCGAAGTTATAATCAAAATACTCTCTCTCTCCTTTCTCCTTTCCCCTCCCCTCCCCTCTCTCCCTTCCCAAATGAAATTACAGCAAAATGAACCTCCTGTGGCCTATTTATAGGCATCAGGGGTAAAATTGTTATTTTGAGATAAATTATTTTTCGAGGGCAAACGATCATTTCTCATCCTGTTTCGTATTTTGACCTCTGTTTCGCTATCTGCTCCATAGCAAGCTTTGTTCCCACTCCAAATTCATTATCGAAATGTTTAACCCCTTCTTCAGAAATCTTCCACATCATCAATTTTTGTTTCCGTTTGTTTTCAATCGTTTTTCATCCGATTTTTTTACAAAAAACATCATAACTCTGTTATTTTTTATCCAAATTAAGTGTCATTTATGGTATTGGACTCTACACTTTATGAAAATCCTACCGAGAAAATAAATTGGCTACAGGGGTGTTGCTTTGAAAATCAGATCGCGATTTTGTCAATTTAATCAGAAAATATCATAACTTTCTCAATACTTATCTAATTCGAGCGCCATTTGTGACATGATCATTTAGATGTTACAAGCTTTCATACGGTACTCACTGGTGCAAATTTTGATATTGTTACAATAATCATGGTCAAATGACCAAAATACCCCTAACCCATTTATATTCACTTCATGCCTCAATTAACACCCCAATCATACACTTATACTTGTACCTTATAAATCAGTTACTACACACTCATACGAGACGAATAACGCAACAATTAACACATAGACATGTATTTTTAAAGAAAACAAAAATACCCCTTATAGATAAAATAACAAAATATCATTAAGCTAACATATGAGATATTACATAAAAATACAAACCAACTTTAATTATAAAATCCTCAATGGACATAAATCTCTTTTTTTTTTAAAAAAAATATGAATCAATTTTAGAAATATATCTAAAGTTCTAAATCTTGATGAAATCACTACCACACTATTTGCTTAACTCTCCTCGAATTCCCTTGAAATTGAAAAGAAAAGTGGAGTGCGTATATGGATGTATACTCCATAAGTGAACGAGTAAAAAATATTTATTTAAATATTAGATAATTATACATATGAGTATAAAAGTTTTATTTGAAAATATGTTTAACAAAAAGAGTTTCAAATGAATAAAATATAATGATGTAATTTTTTTAATATATTTATAAATTATGGCCTTTTTATTTGAAAACCATTGGGTTGGCCTCATTTCTCAACAATTACTCTGATAAAGATTAATCCCAAGCTATCAATAGGTTTTTATCTCATGTAAACAAAACTAATAATAATGTCACAAAAATATTTTTATATTCATTTGTGTAATATAATTATTTTATGAAAACCGTGTCCACTACTAACAATAGCTCTCGAGATTGTCCTCTACATAATTATATAACAATGAACATTGTTGTAGAGCCCATCTTAATTTTTTTTTATTTATAAGGTACAAGCATAAATGTATGACTAGGGTGTCGATTGAGGCATGAAGCGAATAGAAATGGGTTAGAGACATTTTGATAATATAGGTACGATTACTATAGCAATATCAAATTTTGTATTGATTTGTAACAAATGAAAGCTTGTAACTTCTCGGTTATCGGGCCATAAATGGTGCTCAAATTAAATAAGTATTGAGAGAGTTATGACTTTTTAAGCTAAATGGGTAAAATCGCAACCCGATTTCCAAAGCAAACCCCCTTGTAGCAATCTTATTTTCTGTATGTTTTGAAATTGGTAAGAGGCTTACAATGAATAGAGTTTAATAGCACAAATGACACTTAATTTGGATAAGAAATAACGGAGTTATGATATTTTTTGTGAAAGATTGGATAAAAAAAGGTCAAAAATAGACGGAACAAAAATCGATGAAACGAAGACTTCATAAGGAGGGGCTAAAAATCTCAGTAATGAATTGGGGGTTAGAAACAAATCTCGCTATAGAGACTGATAGCAAAACAGATGTCGGGATTATCAAATGATATGACATAGACTGGTTAAGCATGTAGCAGCTTGACCAACTTGAGATTTCCCTCGTAAGATAAGGTCTATCTTGTAGAGGGGCGATTGTGACAATTATCTCCAGATGAGAGATTATCTGTCCCATCTAACATTGTTTAACTCAGCAACCTCTATATAAGTTTGTTCTAAGCTACCTAGTAATCATCATACATATGGCCCCACATGGGCAATACCTGCCTCACTTGGCATTGATCACCCAGATGGATATATCAGCCCTTTCCTAAGTTACCTCGCCATAATACATACTGTAGTTATAGATTTGGCCATCCTCGACCATATCACGATAAAACCAATTATAGAAATCCAGTCCACTGGTCATATCGCAATATAAGTCATCAAATCCTAATAAAATCCAAATCTAATTAATAAATATACATTATAAAATCCATGCATTCTTTATAACCATCATATATGTGCGCCCCGTGTTTAAGTCTGAAAGGCAATATAGTAATTTCTTATTTTTCTCTTACTTATAGTTGTGCCCACATTGTAAATAATTTATATGACATCATGGCTCTATAATTGAATTGAGGATTTAAGTTGATTAAAGTTGAGTTTTGAAGCCGTAAATGTAGGGACCTCAATGTAATTAAAAGATATAGGAAGGATTTAAATGAAATTTTCTCTTTGAACTGGTTCGATCAACCGAATAGGGTGATTCATTTAATTGATATTTTGAAGACTACTTAAAAAATTTATGGCCTCAGATTTGTTCGAACGAATAGGTGATTCGTTCAATCGAATTGGTTCACTCGTTCGAACGAACTGGGATCCGTTCAAACGACAAAATAGAAGCTCCTCGATTTTTTGAGGTGTCAAAGGATTCGTTCAAATAAACCTAGATTCGTTCAGATGAATTCATCACTTTGGTTGAATGCACCTTGCGATTTATTCGATCGAATAGACGAAAAACCCTATGAAATAACTGTTTTTCCCTCATCTAGAATTTTTTTCCTTTGTATTTTACAAGGACAAAGTGGTAATTTATCCTTTTATTATATATAGGGGCTAACCAACTCCTTTCTCATGATTTTCTCCTCCTTTTCTTTTTCCTTTTCTTCTTCTTCCCTTCCCTTGTGTTCTCTCTTGTACTCTCATAACCCCTCCCCCATTTCTTGTAATCTTTTTAATTTATTTTCAAAATCTACCCACATTTCATATTTTAAGCTTCCTGTCGGCATCAGATTATCAAAAGAAGTACAAAAATACAAGGGGAAATTTAGGGTTTTGGGGTCCTATTTGAGCTATTCGTGTTCGAGACGAACTTACAGTAAGACAACAATACTACGAGATAAATGGCATTATTTCTAACCCATCTATAGCTTTCATTTTGTATTTTATTGAATTTTTTAAAAATGGGGTTTACTGTTTATCCATTGGGATTTTGTTAGTTTTATCGTATGCATTTAGGTTATTATGTGTTAATTAAGTAGTAGAGAGGTTAGGTAAACAATTAGCTAGCTAAAAACTCAAATTTGAAATAATGTAGACAAATCGAAACAGTGTCTGGGGTTACTGTTCTAATGAGAATTAGGGGTCCACCCGCGAAAATTGTAAAACTAAATCGAAATGCATTAGTTTGGCTCGAATGCGCGTTCTTGGTAATAAAATTTGGATAACCGATGTAATAACAAGAAATTTATCCATTATGTGTATAAACTGACTTTAGAAACCTGATTAGAATGCATTGCACGCATATGAGTTTCATTTATAGCTTAGAAATGTGTTTTAATATAATTTTTGGTATATATGTTTAAACGACGATACGCGAGCGAGGAACTCATGTGAAGTGCTGAGCATCGAGGGGAATTAGGAAGAGTATACCCTCCCTAAACTGTAAGTGGACAATTTTATATTTTTATCGCTTAAATACAAATTTTAGTTATTCTTAATTGTTTGTAAATGTTTAATAAAATTAACTTTAAATGGTTTATGCTTTTGTTTTATATGCTTGCTTATGTATGTGTGTGTGTGTGTGTAATTTGGATGAAATGCATTTATGCTAAGAAAGGGTAAGGAGGTCAGACTGGATTCGACCACTTGTGAATCTCATCGGGTCAGTCATGGATCTCATCACATGACTATTCGAGCTAACATCAATAGTGAGCTTGTTTTCTAAATCAAACATGTATAGTTTTAATCTTTATAATTTAAATTAAATTTTTAAAAAATAACATTATTTTTACCTACATATAAAACTCGCTAATGGTATCAGGATTACCAATTGCTAGGGTAGTCGCCGAGAAAGGAAGTCAGCCTAATGATTTTATATATTTATTTTTTTATTTTCAAAATAAATCAAATATGTTTGATTAAATCATTTTTAGAATGATTTTCAAGTAATGATTTTGTATTTTAAAAGAATATTTTATCTTGCAAGTTATTTATATTAAGTCGTTGTTATTTGTTATAATATTTAATTCACTCATTGAGTATACTACTGTAAACTCATCCCCCCTCACTTTTCTGTTTTAAGATAAGTAAGCTAGCTGAGCTCTTTTATTTTGTGGTAACCCCTTCAGTTTTGAAGGTAGCAGATATACATATGAAAATGACTCACCTAGTTTAATTCGTAGTTCACTAGAGATGCTTGTTTATTTTATTTTATATTTATATTTATCTTTTATGGATTGTAAAAGAATCTGTAAACCTTATTTATTTTTATTCATGTTTACTTGATTATGTATTTGAATACTTTGATAAATGATTTACAAAATGTTTTGTATATTTAGAAGTGTTTTCGAATTGGTTGAGGTAATTTTGAGAAGTTAGGGTGTTTTTAATAGAATTATTTGGAAGTATTTTCATATTTTCTTTTGAAGCAGAGTTTTTAAAAGCCTTACAGGCTCTCAAGATGTATGCAATGGTTATTGAGTATATATTGGGAGTCTGTAATGATTGTCACGTGTGAGACCCATAGGTTGGAGTGTGATAATTTTATTGGTATCAGAGTTTTTTGTTTTGAACTATTTTGGAAAATACCTGGACTTGATTTTAAACTGTATTTTGGCATTTTATAAATGATTTCATTGATTTTGAAGATTTTTTCAGTGGACTAAGTGAGTCAAGTCATAAGATGTATCATCACCATGTTAAATGCATATAATTGGACTTTGGATTCATTTTGTAGTAATAATATCTTGGAGGCCTAGGCAAGGTTGAGGTAGACTACGAAGGAAAACTATTCCCAACACTGAAGATGAGGTTACTTTGCATGTACCTCAACATGAACCAGGGAAATTTGTGGAAGAAAGAAGATCGTAAAGCCATCCAAGAAGAGCTGTAACAGTGGGTTATCTAGTAGTATCACTGCTACTAGTCTTGTAAGTAATCCTTCATTTTCTCCTTAAGGTTAGAGACCCTCGAGATTTAGGTCATCAACTTAAGGATAGACTCAAGGTTTGAGATAAGGCCAAAGAGTGGATCGGTGTAGAAATTACAGAAATTATCACTCAGGTCCTTATAAACAATTATTAGTATGTTACTATTATAGAGAAGTGGGGCATCTAAAGAAATATTTCCCTAGGCTAGGCAGAACAGAGATGGGTGGCAAGACAAGCCGATAGTACTCACCTTAATAGTAGTCACTAGTCGAGCAGGCTGCAGCTTCAGTTAGTAGAAGATCAGGGGTGGGTAGTTCATCTATAGCCTCCTATGGTGCTCAGAGAACTTGAGTTCGAGTCCAGACCAGAGTATTTACTTTGGACCAGGAACAGGCACAAGCTAACCTAGATGTGGTAATTGGTATGGTTATAATTTTTAATCAACTTGCATACATATTAATCGATCCAAGTTCCAATAGGTCTTTTGTCAAGATCACATTTGTATCTTATACTAATATAAAATTATCACTCCTAGACCAAGAGATCGTGGTGCACAACTCATTAGGCTAGAATTGTTAAAAAAATGATACCTAAAGATTGTGTGATAATCGTGAATAGAGTTAAACTGGTAAGAGATATAATTCGTTTGAGTATGGAAGATTTTGATACTATACTAAAAATGGATTGTTTGTCGAGATATAGGGCTATAGTGAACTGCTTTATTGAGCAGTTTGTATTCAAAAAATCTAAGGAATCAAAGGTAGTATTTACAAAAGAGTAGAATATTTTACCCAATTACGTGATTTCTATGATAGAGGCTCAGAAATTAATAAAGAAGGGATGCCAAGGGTATTTGGCACATGTTATTAATATCACAGCCTCTGAATACTCAATTGATCAAGTTCTAGTAGTAAAAGACTTTTCAAACGTATTTTCAGATGCATTACCAAGAATGCTATTTGAACGAGGATTTGATTTTAGTATTTACTTGGTTTTGGATACTATACCAATCTTGGTGCCACCCTATCATATGACACCAACTAAATTTAAAGAATTAAAGGTGTAACTTTAGGATTTAGTGGACAAGGGATTTATTTGATCAAGTATGTCACTCTGGGGTTCGCCGTTGCTGTTTATTAAAAAGAAGGATATGACTTTATGATTGTTTACAGATTATCGATAATTGAATCGAGTCACGATCGAGAATAAGTACCTGCTACCAAGGATTGATGATTTATTTGACCAGTTCCAGGTTGCTAGCATATTTTCAAAGAATTATTTAAGATCAAGGTATCATCAACTGGGGATCAAGGAGAGTGATGTACCCAAAATAGCTTTTCGAACACATTATGATCATTATAAGTTCCTTGCAATGCTGTTTGGGTTAACTAATAACCCAGTCGCATTCATGGACCTCATGAATCAAATATTCCATCCTTATCTTGATAAGTTTATAATTATTTTTATCAATGACATTTTGATTTACTTGAAGACCATGAAGAAACATGCACAGCATCTGTGAATTATACTGTTGACACTGAGAGAGAAGATTGTATGCCAAGTTTTTGAAATATGAATTTTGGCTTTGAAAAGTGGTATTCTTGGGACATATAGTCTCGAGAGAAGGAATTTTTGTTGATTTCTGTAAAGTTGAAGTGATAGTACAGTAAAAAAGACTTACGAACATCACTGAAGTTAGAAGCTTCTTGGGATTAGCTGGGTATTATCAAAAATTTGTTAAAGGTTTCTTCTTGCTATCCATTCTATTGACATATCTAACGAGAAAGAATGTCAAGTTTGAGTGGGATGAGAAATGTGAGCAGAGTTTTCAGGGATTAAAGGATCGTCTCACCACAGCTCTAATATTAACACTACCTACTCCTGGTGAAGGATATGTAGTATTCAGTGATGCCTTTAAATAAAGGTTAGGTTGTGTTTTGATGCATAATGGGAAGGTAATTACCTATACTTTATGACAACTTATGAAGCATGAGGTGAATTATCCAACACATGATCTAGAATTGGCTATAGTAGTCTTTATCCTGAAGATTTGGAGACATTATCTGTACAGAGAGAGGTGTCAGATTTTTATCGATTATAAGAGCCTGAAATATTTACTTACTCAGTGAAAACGAAATCTGTGACAAAGAAGATGGCTTGAATTGATCAAGGATTATGATTTAATTATTGACTATCATCCTAATAAGGCTAATATAGTGGTAGATGTGTTAAGCAGGAAATCTTCAGTAACAGTAGCGTATATCCGATCAGCATACCTTCTATTATTGCTAGAATTGAAAAGCTTGTGAGTAACCTAAGAGTGCGGTCAAGATGGCTCAATGTTAGCCAATTTTATAGTGAGATTGACTTTAAGGGAGCAGATAAAAGAAAAGCAAATGTAGGATCCAAAGTTAGTAAAAGCCTGTCAAAGGATTATGGATGACAATGCAGGAGATTTCTACATCACTCAAGATGGAGTTTTAACCTTAAGTGGCAGAGTATGTGTGCCCTTAGACGAAGAATTAAGGAGTGCAATTTTAGAGGAAGCTCATTGTTCTGTATTTGCTATATATTATGGTAGCACAAAAGTGTATAAAATTGATGAGTACATAAAAATGTACATACACTAAGGTTTAAATTCATCATTTTACACTTTAAAGTATGATTAACTCTCTCCATTTATGCATATTTCTATTCTTTGATGTAAAATTTATTTTGTTTGTAATTTTAGTTAATTTTCATTTTAATGCAGTGAGTGTAAAAAGGTCATAATTTTTCATCTAAAAGCGCTATTGAGGTTAATCTTAATCCATTGGAAAGATAACTCATTGGTCTAAACTTTTATGTTTGGTCCAACCATCAATTCGGGCTTTAAGTTATATTTTTGAAGCAAGCCTAGCTGCTGTTCTAGTCCAATTCGACCTTACTTCAGTATTTTATCCATATCTTTTGATAGAAATTTTGTATTTACTTGAAACAAGTGACAAATGAAAGAGAAGTCAAATATCTACAACTTTCATGTTTACTATAAAAGCTGAATCATTGATTTTTAAGGTCATCCATGATGTTTTTATGGCAGCTGGAATATTTCAACCTCAATTGTCAAAGTTTTTACTTATTGTCAAATATTACAACTATCTACTTTAACATTTAGCCCTCATGTTTGCTTATAAATAATGGGACTATTTTGTGTTTTGAGAATGTAATAAGTGTAATAGAATTAGTTTGAAATGAAATTTTGTTTACTCATCTACATGTCTTTCTAAAGTACTAGTTAAAATTAGGAGGTTGATACTAAGAATATATGGTATGTTCTTTAGTTCGCATCTTTTTTTTTAATGTTAAAGTTCTTTCGATTAATTGCATATCCATGTTTTAAAAAATATTTTTAAGCATTTAAACTCTTTGATTTTTATGTATACATTTGACTTATTGAATGCTTGAAAAAACTTTCCTTGATTCATTATAGATATATGGTACAAAAAATTATTTTGAACATTAAATATTTTAAATGTTTTTCTTACATGTTTTTATCAATTAATTTAAAGACCTGATTTTAATCCAATTTGATTTTTTGAAGAAAATATATTTTTTTGTGCATTAAATGATTTTCATCTTCTGATTGGGATTAACTCTTTAGTTAATCTCAATTGATTTAAATTAAGGGATCTAGTTTACTATCATCATCTTAAAATATCAATTTTCAAAGCCTTGGTATTTTAATTTAAATTTAATCCTTATTTGGTAATTTCTTCTTTAAAATTAATCTATTATTTATTCTACCTTTACTATTAAACTTTTGCTATTGGACCTTAACTTGACATAACCCAATTAGACTCTTAGGAAAAACACTCCTTGTGGATACGACACTTAGACTCACCAGACTATACTATAACAAGACTATCTATACTTAGGTACAATAATCTAATTACGATCAAGTTTTTGGCACTGTTGCTAGAAAGTATAATTAACTAAGATAAAATTGATCTTATGAAAGGCTAAGCCTCCTCCTAATTTTATTTTTACTTATTTATTGTTCTTGCACTTTTCTTTATTGTAATTTTTTTACTTGTCATTTATTTTTATTTGTTATTTATTTTCTTACAATTTAATTCTTGCTATTTTTATTTATGCTAAGGGGAAGGCTTTGCTACCTCTTTTCATAATTTTATCTTGTTTATATTTTTGTTAAAGGAAAAACTTTGACACCTCTTTTTATATTATTGTGTTAACATTTTCTTTTGTTAATTTATAATTATTGTGTATTTTATCTTATTTTATTTTGTTTATGCTCAATTGGTATTGTGATCCACATTCAGGGTATTTGGTGAAAGGTAATTCTCAAATTTTCTTTAGCAATTTATTTGATTCATCTTGATTATCATATACTTCTAGCATTATGGCTGATAATTAAAGCATTGAAGGAGAAATTGAAAATCCTCCGATGAGAATCATGCATGAATATTTGCGACCTCCTCAACATTCTACTACTTCTTGTTTTATTTTTCCCCTTAATACAAACAACTTTAGATTTAAGACGGGTATGATTCCTTTGCTTCCTAATTTTCATGACTTAGAATCTGAGAGTCCTTACTTGCATTTGAAAGAATTTAAAGAAATTTGCATAACTATCAATGATCAGACATGTAATGAAGAAATAGTTAAGCTTAAGTTATTCCCCTTTTCTTTAAAAGATAAAGCTAAAACTTGACTTAATTCTTTGAGGTCTAGATCAATTAAAATTTGGAATGAAATGCAAGCAGAATTTTTGAAATTTTTTTTTCCAGTTCATAAAACAAATGTTTTCAAAATAAAAATTCAAAATTTTTTTTAAAAAGAAAATGAAACATATTTTTTGAAAGTTCTATGGCCTAAATCATGCATAATTATAAGTTTTTCAACAAGAAACCCTAGACTAAAATTGAAGAAAACAAAGGTTCCTAACTTAAATTACCTTAGGACTTTGTTTGCACACTTTGAGTCCTTGAAGATGTGATGAAGCTTAGAGCAAAAAATCTAGTTCCTCTTCAATTAACACCATCCTTCTCCTTCACTTCCATGGCTCGCCAAACTTGAGGTGAGAGAGAGAGCATTTTTTCATCCTTTTTCAATTAAATTCAGAAGGAAAATGAAAAATATCCATTTATATATTTTCCATTTCATTTCTAATTAAATAAATACATATTTATTTAATAAATATATTATTTAATTGGCTTATAATGTGATACAACCATAACCAAATTATATGGATGCTACCATGATGTGTGATGAGCCAATGGGCATTTGACAAAATGGTAAACAATTAGATAAATCAAACTCATCCAAGTGTCAAAATGGTAATCATTAACATTTTTAATATTTTATCTAATTATTTAACAATTAAAATAATTAGATAATTTTTAAATTAATTAACCATTTAATTAATATAATATATTTTCATAAAATACATAAAGATGGTACAATTACTATAATGTCCTTGATCACATTTACACATAAGGGTAAAATGGTCTTTTTATCCAAATTAAACACTTATAAATTAGATTTTGTCATTTTATATTAAAATTATATTTTAATATGTTTGATAATCAAAATTATCAAATTTAAATATAGAATTTACAATAAATTACATACTTATATCACATTAGGGTAAAATAGTCATTTTGCAATATATAAAACTATTTCATTTCATTTTCACAATTTTGCCTTAAAATCATATTTTAATATATTTGATAATCATTATTATAAAATTTGACAAGTTATTTACATTAAATAATGTCATGCTCCAACTCGTGGGTCCTATACATAATAACCGTCACAGACTTCTTAGGATGTATCCAATCACCAGAATACACCCTGTGAGCCTGTAAGGCCTTGACAAAAACCTTTTTCAAAATACATATGTAACACTTTCAAAACAAATCCAACCCAGGACCCAAGTTTCGAATCATTTCAAGAAACCACAAGCACTTCTATAGAGAACATTTTAGTCCTCTTCTACAAACCAATCATCAAATTATGAAAGTATTAAATCTTGCGCGAATCAAAAATAATATCCAAACAATTATACATTTGTTCTCATTACATAAACAAAAATAAAAATTCAAATCAGAGAACAACTCCAGTGGACTAAGACTTCTCTAAGTGAGTCGATTTGCGAAAGTATACCTGAGATCCCTTCAACCTGGAAGAATCACCACCATGGAGCACTTGCTGACAATCTAAACCTGAAATTGGAGAGTGAGATGGGTGAGTATATGGAAGTATACTCTGTGAGTAAACTAAAGTAAACATAAATAAATAAATAAATATTTTATTCATAAATAGGAAAGCTTATTCAAACTATATTACAAACAGTTCGATAAGAATAATAAATATTTCTTTTAGTTTGAAACCTTAAATCCTGTATTGAAGGTTATTGGACTGATTGCCTTTCTCAGAGATTACCTTGACCCTGGGCATTTCGAGATCGTCAGTGGGTTTCATATGCAATAAAATCATGTTATTTTATAAAAGATAGTTTTATATGCAAGAAATAAAACATGTATGGTTTTCAGAAAATATGCCCACCACTGACGTTCGCCTCGAGCAGCCACAAGGTGATGTCGTGACTAACTCGACGAGACTCACAGGTGACCGAATCACATCTTCATCACAATATCATAATCATCATATAACAGCCCACCAGTGCAACCTCCATTCACCTAGGCGACCTCTCTCCCAGGCCGTCCCTAGGCTACCATATATAACACTCACCTGAGGGTTTACATGCTAGTAAACTCTCCCCC
Source organism: Trichilia minutiflora (assembly GCA_035590515.1). NCBI lineage: Eukaryota > Viridiplantae > Streptophyta > Magnoliopsida > Sapindales > Meliaceae > Trichilia > Trichilia minutiflora. The sequence continues at coordinate 13,918 of JAVXUL010112512.1, forward strand.
ATGCTAGCACCCTGTAGCTACAGTAAATAACCTGGCTCACATGACTGTTATCACCAATAGGCATATTACAATCCACATACATCGATATCAAAGTATATACATATCATAAAATTGGCCCACGGCCATCATTTATGTAAGCACATATGTCAAGCAAATCAAATCCATCACAACTCAAAACCCATATGAAAACATAATAATAATAGATGCATTTTCACATAAATTGCAGTATTAGGCATAATCACTTGTAAAACACTTGCATATCTTTAAAATCATAAAAGTAAGTTTGAAATAAAATAATAAAAGTAGAAAATAGTCCATTTACTACTTAGGAAGGGTATACACTTCATATTTTCCCTCGTTACTCGGATCGGTACGCGAATATACATTCTAATATACACAGTTAACTCAAATGCGTGCAATGTATGCTAATCCCAGGTTTTCCCTAAAGTTGGGCAATATGCGAAATCTACTAAAACCTTATTACCCATCTAATTACCCATATATTATCAACACGGACCCACATTACAGCTATACTAACGTAATTTAGCTCAATTTTACAAACTAGACATGCAGACCCCATACGCTTGATAGAATAGTAACTTTGACTACTGTTTATATTCGTCCATTATCTCTAAATTACATCTATAACTTCCTAACGACCTGTTGGGTTATTCTATAATCTAACTAATATGTAAAAATCACAAAGCACACGTCGAAACTATCGAAATCTACTTGGATGAACAGTAAAACTCATATGAATGAAAGTAGATAAAACGCGAAATAAATTATACAAACAGGTTAGAAACGATGCTATAAACCTCGTGGCATGGTTGGTTTTCCTCAGTTTCACTCGAAAGTCAGAAAACCCCAATTCTTCTCCCTAAAATCCTAGCTCATCTTTTCAATTTCTGTGCTTCTAGCGTCAAATCAATGCTCCCAGGAAGTTAGACGAGACGAATGAGGCCGACAGGCGAAGAGAAATCGAAGTTTGAAAAAAATATGATGAAATTTAGAGAGACAAAGGGAGAACGTGAGTGTGAGAGGGAAAAAGGAGAGAGAAGGGAAGAACGAGAAAAAAATTATAGCTCAATCCCCTTTTTATAAACTTGAGGGTGAAATTATCATTTTACCCTTAAGTTTTCTTAAGGAGAGGCTTCTTGAAGAGGGCAAAATTATCATTTCACGTCAATTCGATCGAACGAATCAGAGTTCATTCGAATGAAGTACCCCCTTCGATCGAACAAACCAGGGTTCATTCAATTGAATCCTTCGACACTCAAAAATTCTGAAGAGCTTCCATTTCATCGGTCGAATGAATTACCCTTTCGATCGAATGAATTCTCTTATTCGTTCGAAAGAATAATAGTCACAAAATTTTCAGGAAGTCTCTAAATTATCGATTGAATGAACCAAGATATTCGATCGATTGAACCTGCCAAAATGACAATTCTCACTTGAATCCTCTTCCAAATTGAAAACTACCAATGGGATCCCTAAGTTTACACTCTCAACACCCCCTTTAACCAACCAATTCTCAAGAATAAATCCTAAAACTGTGCTAACGTGCCATCGAAATTCATGATAAATGCAGATGCATGAACAGGGAATGTATGATATTATAATTATACCCTCGATGTCTAAACACAGGACTCATAAATAACCTTAGGATATCATTATATCATCTCTTTAACACATTAAAGAGTATTTAATACGTATCACTGTTGCACGTATCAATTTTGATCTTGTTAATATTATCATAAGGGTGTTAGCCCTCTCTTGATAATATTTTAATCTCTCTCTTATATGAAGAAGTGTTAGAGGATCTTGGTGAACCATAAAGGTTCACCGTGACTCAGCCATAAATTGATGCCGAACATTTTGATTACTCATTGACTATGGTTAGTATCTAGCAATACACTATAGTCCTTAAGTCACAATGAAGAAGTATCTTTATCAAATATTTCATCGATTGTATGTAACGTGTGAGTAATATCCTTCCGTCATCCTATCCTGATCGAGATAGGGGTTCATAGACTGTCAAAATCCTAATCTCGATTCTCATTCGAATCGTCGATCATATGTCAATATTATGCTATGGTCACAGATTTATAATCAAGATATTATAATAACATTCGATTGAGAACTTGACAGGACTAAGGCAACGATAATTCTCAGTCCGATATATTGAGCCAACGGATCCCCTCTTGACTGTCAATCGAACATATATATGAATAAAGCATCTAAACTGGCTTCTTGTACAAAACATGATTAGCCCTGCACATATACACTCTATGAAATACACTCATCCATATAGAGTTCGATTCCAGATATCTCAGGTCAAAGGATTACATCGCAAACTGTTATAATCTATCAATAAATCATCGACTACATGCATACCATATGATTCATTGATATTTGGTCCTGTTTGATAAATAGTTCATAAACTATAAATCCACACTAATACTTTTATGACAATACACAATTGTCAGCCTACATATATTATCATATAAAATCATTAGATGATAACTAGTGTGTCTACTATGTGATATAGTTGCCCATTCCACACCACGTATGTAGGAAACGATTTGATAATTTATTTAACAATTAAATAAAATTATCCAAATAATTTATAGACATTCTTTATTCATTATATAAAAAATAAAGGAAGCAGCTAACGTATATAAATAAAGAACTACTTCTTTTATTAATAAAAATAAGGTTTATACAAGATTATAAGCCCTGAAGCTGATAACACGAATGGTTTCTAGGGCATACACACTAACATTTTCATTATTTGGAAAGATTTAAAGATTTATTAATTTTATGTTTACATCATGATTTTGAAAAATGATGCACAATTAGTTTTTTCTATGAAGGTTTAATACCCGAGACCAAACAATTTGTTGAAACCATGTGTAATGAAAAATTTTGGAAAAAGATTCAGATGATGCATTAGATTATTTAGATCACTTGATTGAAAATTCAAAATCTTGGCACACCACTAGTTCTTCACATAATTTGATTAGATATAATCTAGTTAATTCTAGTGGAGAAAAATATAATTTAAGTTAAAAAGATTATCTAAATGCTAGGATTGCTAGTTTGGCAAGAAAGATTGAAGCCATGGAACTTAAAAAAGCAAAAGAAGTTAAATTCATTAAGAATGAAGATGTTTGCAATATTTGTGATAACATCGAACATTTAATAAATGAACGCTCAAACCTTCTAGTATTTAGAGAAGCCACGCATGAACAAATGAATGTCATAGATTATGCCTAGAAGCCTTATCCATCTCCATACTCTAACACTTATAATCCAAATTGGCAAAATTATCCAAACTTTAGTTGAAGAAATGATCATAATGCTTAAACATCTTAGCCATAAAGACCTTCTAATCCTCCTCCATATAATCAATCAAAGTTAAAAACCCTTGAAGAAATCATGTATGCATTTATAGAAAAGCAAGAATCGTTCAATAATCAAACAAATTAATCATTAAAGATACTCTTGTAAAATTTGCATCAGCACTTAGCATTCATGCGAAAGATAAGTTTCCATCTCAATCGCAACCCACCTCAAAAAGTTAATCAAGTTTAAAAGTTAACTAGTACATGGACTAAGTTAAATCGGTTACTACTCTTCATAGTGGTAAGGTTGTTAAGAAATCCATTTTTGATACGTATGAGAAAGAAGAATCAATCTCTATGAGTAAAAAAGGGAATGACAAACTTACACCTATTGTAGATAAGACCGAACTAATACTTATGCCACATTTTTCTCATGCATTAATCTCTCCAAAGAAACTAAACCATAATTCAAAAATTTATGAGATTTTTAAACAAGTCAAGGTCAATATTCCCTTGTTATATGTGATCAAATAGGTACCCTTTTATGCCAAATTTTTGAAAAACTTGTGCACAGTGAAAGAAAAATTAAATGTGAAAAAGAAGCTTTTCTAATCGAATAAGTAAGTGCAATTCTTCAAAATAATAATACAATAAAGTATAAAGATCCAGGTTGTCCAACAATCT
>JAVXUL010112533.1:0-17947 GCA_035590515.1 Trichilia minutiflora
TCCATTGATCAAGCCTGTATCAAGGTTGCATCCATGTTAGGTGGTTTTGGTCGTATCACATTAGCTCCACTTATTTTATAATATTTATGTGATAAATATGAATTAAAATAATTGAAAATAAAAAAGAATATATATATATATATATATATATTATTTTCTTTTAATTTGGCAATGAAAATTGAATTTCTCTCATCTCTCTCACGTTAGCCATTTGAAGAAGAATTGAGGTGGGTGTAAAGTGAAGAGGGGTTGAGTATTTGACTCTTATATTTATCACAAATTCATCAACTCTTCAAGTCTTTCAAAGGCCCTAAGGTAATTAAGCTTAATTTCCATTAATTTTTATACTTTCGAGCCTAGGGTTTTGAATTGAAAAACTTACATTTATACATGATTTAAATCATAGAACCATCAAGTAGAACTTTAGATAATGGATCTTAAAATACTGTATACTATGATTCTAGGGAGGCCTTTTCTCATATAAACTAAAGTAGTGGAAAGTATCCATTAACTGAAGCTAAAGTTTAGAGTAGAAAAAAGGTTGTAAAGGAAAATCAAAAGGACGCCAGGTCATATTTCACCATAATACTAAAGAATTCTTATTATATTTCTAAACAGCCATTGGAAAAGGCCTCAAAATATCAAATGAACAACTACAATAGTCACGGATAATAAAAAATTTGGACAGTAATTCAAGACTCCTAACTAGATTATCTATTTCAGAACCTATTAAAGAGATAAAGTTTATAATTTTAAATGAGAAAAACTCTGAGAGAGACATAAAAATAGAGTCATATCTACCTAATAAGAAGAAGAGAAGTTTGACAAAAGTTCTAAGGAGAAATATAGATGTGTTTACTTGGATACGTGAAGAGATGTCAGAAATTAGTACCGAGATCAACTCTCACTGCCTTGCAATTGACCCCAAATTTAAGCCTATAATCCAAAAGAGAATGATGTTTAACATTAAAAGGAGAGAAGCAATTTGTGTAGAGGTAGAAAAACTTCTTAAATCTGATTTTATTTGAGAAGTGCATTACCCCAATTAAATTGCCACTATGGTCATAGTAAAGAAATCAAATAGAAAATAGAGAATGTATATAGATTTCATTGACCTAAACAAAACATACCACAAAGATAGCATTCTACTCTCGAGGATAGATCAGTTAGTAGACTCTACTATAGGGCATGAGTTGTTAAGCTTTATAAATGTATTCTTGGAGTACAATCAAATACAAATGTATGAATCCAACTAAGAAAAAACAGCATTCATTATAGATCAAAACCTATACTGTTACAAAGTTGTACTGTTATAAAGTCATGCCTTTCGGGTTCAAGAATACGGGGGTTACATTTTAGAGACTGCTCAACCATGTATTCAAACCTTTGATCGAATCAATGATGAAATTCTATGTTGACAATATAATCATAAAGTTTGCCCGAATTGTGAACCACGTGAAAGATCTAAAGGAAACTTTTTTTATCTGAGAAAATATAACTTGAAATTAAATCCAAAAAAGTGTTTATTTGGGGATAGGATAGGAAAATTCATGGAATTTATGGTCAGTGAACGGAGAATTGAGGCTAATCCTCAAAAGGTGAAGGTGATTCTAGAGTTGAAGTCCCCTACTAGATTAAAAGAACTACAAAACTTGACAAGAAGGTTGGTTGCTTTGGGCAGGTTTGTATTTAAGGCTACTGATAAATATTTTTCTTTCTTTAACTAACAGATGTTTTTCTTTCTTTCAGGTTATGAAAAAAGGGGAAAAAAATAAAGCAAAAGTGATGTAATCGCTCAAATTTAATTTCAAAATGATTAACAACGAAATTGAATATGAAGCTTTGATAGCTGGCATCAAGTAAACGCAAGTTTTGAGAGCTACGTCCTTAAATGTGTATAATGATTCATAGTTAATTACAAGTTAAATCAATGGACAATTTCAAGTACGTGAAGCAAATATACAGCGAAAAAGTTTTTTGGAACGTTTGAAAAGGTGACAATAAAACAATTTTTTATGTTAAAAAATTCAAGAGCTGACATTAGCCCAACTAGCTTCAACATTTAAAGGGAAAACTCCAACTTCAATTCTAGTCAAAGTTTGGTCACAGAGAAGCACTGATACAAAAACTAACTTGGTAGCTATAATGGAATGAAGATTCTGACCTAATTTGGATAAAGGAATTGAAAGCTTACAATCAAGGTAGAACACTCCCCGAGGATAGGAATGTTGTACGAAAGATTAAAAACATGTAGACTAGATACACAATTACTAATGGAAAGTTGTACAAATATAGATTTAGCCAACCCTATTTAAGTTGCCTGAGGCTAGATAAGTCGACGAAGGTTCTAGAAGAAATCACAACGACAATCATTCCTTTATGTATAAAATAATAAAATAAGATATTATTGGCCTATAATTTCCTATGATGCATCTCAGATTGTTAAGTCATGCCATGAATGTCAAGTTCATAGGAATATTCTCAGATAACCTAAAGATGTTGTCTAGTATTATAAGCTCATAACCTTTCACTCAATGGACTAGATTTGATCAGGCCATTACTTATCACCCGAGCTAGGACGAAGTATACAATAGTAATCATCGACTATTGCATAAAGTGGGCAGAAACTAAACCTTTAACAAGTATTACTAAAAAGAAGGTTACTATCTTTGTGAGATATAATGTAATCTACCGTATTGAAATCCTCCAAATTCTAATTGTCAACATGAGAAAGAATTTGATAACTCTAAATTCAAAGAATTGTGCTCACATTTTGGTATAGATCTCATATTCATGACCTGAAATCATCCTCAAACGAAAGGGCAATGGAAGCCGCTAACAAGATAATTAAAAAAACCTTGAAGAAAAACTCTGAAAGCATAAATGAGTGTAGATTGACAAGCTACCTGAGATACTCTAGGCTTATACAGTCACTCCAAAGGTAGCCAGGGAAGAAACTCTTTATTTCTTAGCCTTTAGATGTGAAGTTATAGCTCCCGTAGAACTTGAGATCCTGACATTTCAAGTCAACTTTTATGATGAGGAAGAAAATAACCAAGGTAGGTGTTTAGAGTTAAACTTGCTTGAAAAAAATGAGATCAAGCTTTAATTAAGGTGATAGCTTACTAGAAAAAGATTGCTCGATATTACAATAAGAATGTCAAGTATAAAACCTTCCAAAAAGAAGACTTAGTTTTGAGGCAAATTAATCTGAACACGAAAGTGCCCAGAGAAGGATTTTTCAAGATTAATTGGGAAGGCCCTTATAAGGTTACCCAGATTGTCAGAAGCCTTAGAACCTAAAAGGCGGAAATTATATTACCTCTAATAATTTTGTTAAAGTCTTGTATAAACTACATTTTGAGTAATAAAATTCTACATTTCTTTTTAAGCTATGTAATGTTTTTATATTTTTTTAACTAATGTGTTTTATGTGCTCGTCACCTCGAGATAAATAAGTCAACTACATTTTTAAACCCTGTGGTTACCAAGCCGAGTACTACATTGATGGGTTTGTCTCTATAAGTCAAATCAATTTTATAGTGCTTAGTGACACTTAAGTAAAGCTCTGTGTTTACTTGTCGAGGTCATCACAATCGATCCTGAATATGTAAATTATATTCCCAGGTTCTTGTCTTTTAATGTCAAATTAGGTTAATATCTTTACGTTAATTAAAAGCAAGTTATGTTTTCTTTAAAAGTTTGACATGTCTGGGCTATTATGACTTATTGACATATGTTCATGAATAGAAGAGCAGATATTTGGATTGAGTATAAGAATAAGCATGTCAACAAAAAATTTAACCTGAAAGAAATTTTAAGATATATTAAGTCATCCAAGTACTTACTCAAAATAAAGACAATTATTTATTACAAAATAAAAGTAAAAAAATCTCAAACCCTATTAGCCAGCAAATGAATTAGTCATAATTGGGAGTTCTAAAGCATCCAGGTCTATTAGAGAAACATCTCGAACAAATTGAAAAACAATGTCCAAAATTGAAGGCTTATATCCCAAGACCTCAAATAGTCACCTCAAATAAAGTTCAGGGTATTGATTATATAAAGTCTAACATGTTAAATCAATCCCCTTCTTGATGACTAATGATATGATATTGTGTTTTTGATGATGAACAAAAAGTATTTAAATGTATGTTAAGTGATATAATGTGTTAATCAACTTGCAAAAATTTGTTCATCTCTCTCTAAAAAAAATATTTCTTTTACATTCTTCTAGAGAGAGAAAGTAAACACAGAGAGCATATTGACTAACTAATCTGTTGAGAGATTTTTCTATCTATTTTTGTATATCATTATCTTGGGTTACGCTTCACCCAAACAGGAACTAAGATTATTTTTTGGGTTTTTATCACCTGTATTAAGATAAGTGTATTGGCTGCCTTCTGTCGTCAAAAAAGAGTTATATTGAGTATCTCTTGACCCGATTAAAATCAAGATAGTAGTGATACCTCTCTATAGGTGGATTCCATCTGAGAAGAGTAGACGTAGGACGTAGGATGGAAAATTAAACCACTTATAAAAATTCTCTCTCTCTCTCTCTTTATTATCATCATTGTATTGTATCATTCATTTCACATTCTAGTAGATATCATCTAAGTCATTTTTATTATCCATTAAAAACTTATATTAAACCCAATTCAACCCCCTTTTGGATACTTATTACTAGGACATCAATTGGTATCAGAGCCTACCGCTATATATTTAAGGATTAAAATTTTAAAGAAGTAGATCATTATGGTATCTAACAGTCTTTCATCACAAATCGTTGAGGGTCAGTCCACACACAGGCCATCATTCTTTGATAATACAAATTATGCATATTAGAAAAAACGTATGCAAATTTACCTTAACACCTTAGACTTTGACATTATCACAATCATAAAAGATGGGTATTCTCAACCCATGACATTAGATGAGAACACTAGAGAGAAAAAACCTAAACCCAAATAGAAACGGACTCAAGAGGAGAAAAATATATTCTAACTCAATAGAAGAGTTATGAATGTCCTCTACTGCATATTAGATAGAGGAGAATAGAATAGAGTTTCCGAGTGTGATATGGCTAAAGCCATTTTGGGACATGTTAGAAGTCATATATGAAAGAACTAGTAGAGTCAAAGACTTTAAGATTAGCATATTTATACATAATTATGAGCTATTTAAGATGAAACCACATGAAAGCATTAAGGATATATACATATGATTTCCTAACATTATAAATTGTTTGAAAGCTTTAGGCAAGATTTATTCAAATGCAGATTTGGTCACGAAGATTCTAAGAAGTTTACCAAGGTCATGAGAAGCCAAGGTAACAGCCATAAGAGAGGCCAAAGAACTCAGCAGCCTATCCCTAGAAGAATTGCTAGAATCGTTGATAACTTACGAAATAGAGGCAATACATAATGAAGAAAATAATAGAGAGCAAAAGAACAGAAATATCATATTGAAAAGCTTAAAGCAAACAGAAGATGAAGAAAATAGCATCCAAGAGTCAAAAGATGAGGAAATAATGTTGATGGCTAGAAAATTCAAGAAATTTTTCAACAAAGACAGACATAAAAGTAGAGGCCAGAGAAGAAAAGAGTTCAAAAAAGGTGATAGATCAGAGAGATACAAGAAAAAAAAAAGAAAAGGAAAAGAAAATGATCTGCTATGAGTGCAAAAAGTCAAGACACACCAGACCAGAATATCCTCAAAAGAAGCAAAAAAAAGGAGAAAAAAAAGAAGAAAGTCATGAAAGTCACTTGGGATGAATCAATCAGCGATGAAAGTTCATCCACATCATCAAAGATGAGCAAGCAAACTTCTGCTTAATGACAAAGCTTGATGATGAGATAAACTCTCCTAAATCTTTTTCATATGAATACAATCTTTAGAGTATCGATATAATCTTTTGAAGACTACACATGATATCTAGATTATAGAAAAGTATCGATACCCCTTTAAAAAAGTATTGATACATGAAATAAAGATAAAACGCATACACTGAGAGATCAAGCAAAGTATCGATACCCTTTAAACAAGTATACAACAAAAACATCAAGAAAGCTCTGTGAAGATCATCAAAGTTTCAATACTTTCTTAATAAGTATCGATACACTTCACATTTTTCAAGGTTTAACGGTTAGTTTGCAGCATTAAATGTAGATATTAATAGCAGATCCAAAAAGCCACTACTCATAATAACTCAGAGTATAAAATCGACCAATTTTGAAGAAGAAATAGAGAGAACAAGTGATCATTAAAAAGAAAATACGGGAACAAAACTGTTTCATTGAAATATTGAAAAATTTTGTTCATCTCTCTCTGAAAAATATTTCTTTTTCATTCTTCTAGAGAAAGAAAGTAAACACAGAAAGCATAACCAATCTATTGAAAGATTTTTTTACATCATTATTTTGGGTTATGCTTCACCTGAATAGGAAACAAGATTATTTTTTGAGTTCTTATCACTCGTATTAAAATAAGTGTATTGGATGCCCTTTGTCATGAAAAAAAATTTGTATTGGGTTTCTTTTGACCCGGTTAAAATCAAAATAATAATGATACCTCAGTGTGGGTGGATTCTATTTGAGAAGAGTGGATGTAAGTTAAAAAACTAAAGCACTATAAAAATTGTCTGTCTCTCTATCTCTCTTTATTATTGTCATTGTATTCATCATTCATTTCACATTCTGGTAGATATAATCTAAGTCATTTTTATTAGCTATTAAAAACTTGCATTAAATCTAATTTACCCTCCTCTTAGGTACTTATCACTAGGACATCAACTAAGGCATCAGGCTCTTATTTCTCTCGGCCATCTCGCTTAGCTCGAATTATAATAAGTGAATTTGCTCGTCTAAACCTAAGTGGGTGAATTTCAGAGGTGGCAACATAAACCTCCAACTCTTTCTTCTTTTTGGCCTATTGAGACTCTATTTTCTCAAATTATATCTTTTCAATGGTTAGGCTTTTCTTAACAGGCACAATCTGCTTTAATGCCCATTCATTTTGTTTTTTTATTTTTTTTATTTTTTTTCAGCCCTTACCCAACTCTCAGCCTCCATCTTTATAAAATTTTGATGGTTAGTTATAGCATACAAGGTCTGAGTAGAGAAAATAGTTAGGCAAAGGCAAAAATATACAAATAAAAGAAGAAAAGGATATTGGACTTACCCGAAAACTCCGTCTATACATGTAGTCTAGTGTAGACTCTAAGTCATACTACAAAGGAGTCTCTGAGACGTCTGGAGTACAATAGATAGGAAAATCTTTAAAGGTCCTAAAAAAATAGGTATAGTATGGCCTTTTCTCCTTAGGAAGGTGTTTAGGCTTTAAAATTAGAATACCACAGTCAAATGGGGAACTTTTACTCCTTGTCCTTTTCTCAGAAGGAACCACCTTCATCTTCATTAAGTCCATATTCATATTAAAGGGATCTCCGACCTTCCTCTTCCTCTTATCAAGGTCTTTCTTCTAGTGTGAGGAAAATGATCAGCCTTTCGGATAGATGAAAGGTCATCCTTGTGAGTTTTGGTAGTGGGAGGTCGTCATTTTACCCTACCTCTGAGACCTTTGAGGATTGTTCTTTCTTACTCTCTGCTAGTTTCTTTTGGGCTTCAAGGGTATTTACTAGAGATTTTCTTGAAGCCATGAGATCTAATAAAAGCACAAGAAAATTATAAGAGAAGTAGACACAATAAAAAACAAGGTGAAGAAAATTTTGCTTACTAATTTTTTGAAAATACAAAAAAAATTTTAGTCGACCAAATAAAAATGAGACTCGAGGCCATCAAAGCCAAGTCAAAAAGTAGATTCTTCTAGTCCTAAACTTGGGACCTCATAGTTTTGAACCGCTCCAATTTATATAGGGTCAAAGTAGGTTCATCTATCTAAGTGATTGTATCTCCAAAAATCCTCAGAACTTAGATGTTAGGGGAAGAATTCCACTTCCCTCCCATAAAAAATTATTTATGTCAGGGGAAGAATTCCACTTCCCTCCCATAAAAAATTATTTATACTTTCAACCCTTGTTACTGGTTACATTACCCCGAATAAGATTGGGTTTCTCAAGTTGGGTAACCAAATAAAACCATTCTGGGTTTTTCAAGAGCTTCTTTTTTAAAAGGTACAAATTCTCCATCTCTTCCGTGATTAAAGAAGCATCTAAAATTTTGTTCCAAATGACAAGAAAGCTATCAAAATCCTTTAACTGTTCAAGTTTAGCTAATAGGGAGTAATTTTAAAAGATTGGAAGATTGTTTCAAAGTAAGATTGAAGGGGTAATCTGACTTTGAAGTGAAATAGCTCCTTCTTAAAAGTGATTTCTCCTTCGAAAGGATAACTTGGCAACTCGTTTGCTTCGAGGACTCATAGATAAACGATGTAAGAGATACTAAAATAAAAAGATATGCCTCTAAATCTGATTTTATTATCGTAAAGATGAACCAATTGTGCTTATAGTAGTAGGGGTAACAACTGTCACTAATTCCCTCCTTGAGTTGTCTCCTCCAAAAGCAACTTTAGGGGTACTAGAAATAGAAATAGAAGATATTTTTGCCTTCATATCAAAGAAAATAAGGTCAATATTGGTTGTTTGGGTTCATAAACAACTCAGGATATGTGTACAGACTAAAAGTTTTAAATTTTATATTCTAGACTATATTAATTAAAAACCAGAAGCAAATCCACAATCAACAAACATATATACCTTAGTACATACCTTCGCCTATGAGAATATCCTATATCTATACTATCATATGATTATTTTAAACAAGGAAAGTGATAAATCTGAAGTCCTAAACATCTATATTCAAGTCCTATATACATATACATATGTACGCACATTTATCATAAGTGTGAAAAATATCTACAAACCAAAAAGTATAATACAAAAAGAAAGATAAAGTGAAAACTTACTAAAAATTATCGAGTATGTGGGGTTGACGTCTTTGAATGCTTTCTGGGAATTACAGATTGTTTGAAGTTGTAGAGAAGTGTAAGTTTGCAGATGAAAAGAAGATAAAAAATAAACGAAAGAGGAGAAAGAAAATATTTCTAATGTCAGATAAAGAGCTCAAATCATATCAATAAACCCTAACCATTATTACATCCAACGTATAAAGTTGAGCCATGTCAGTGTAGAGAAGTCTCAAAACCCCAAGTGTTGGCTATCTAAAGTAAATGATGGGCCTAGGTCAATGATAGGTTGACTAATTTAACTAAGTGTAATGAATATCAATGTTTTATATTACAAACTAATGAGACAGAGGCACGTAGACCAGTAAATTAAAAAAAAGTGATACAATGATGGATTGATGAACCCAAGACCATTATAGAAAATTCCAATGTTTATTATTGGAGGATTTATGAGAAAATAATGTGTGGCTAAAAAAATGAATTAGCATTAATAACATTAGTTTGAAGGCAATAAAAGAGGAGGAATAACGTCCAATCAAGTCAGGACCTTGGTTTTAGTTTTGATTTAAAATTACTTTTACTTAAAAATTGGGAAGCTCACTATTAGGGAGAATCTCAGATCCTATTCGCTCAAGAGCCCAATAAGTATCCAATTTCCTAGTGATGGCCCAAAGCCAACCAAGACTTTATCCTCAGTAAACTAAAGGAATTTTCCCAAGTAAACACATACTGCCATACGAGTTTCAGAGTGTGTATCCGAGACCTAAACACTCTATATTTAGAGAGTAAGAAAATGAGACCCTAAAATCCCAAGAGAATTACAATATTACACTAGGCTCACATATAAAGACAAAACCTCTAGGAGTCTCGAGAGGTCCGGACATGTCGCATTATAATCAAAGGTTATGAATAAGAATCATGATGCTGGTTATCGACAGATTAACTCCTGAAACCATCTACCACAGTTGCATTGACTTGCTTAATAATTTCAAATGGGATGTTTAAAGTACAAAAAATATGAATAATGATTACTACGGTTACAATCCAAGATTTCAATAACAGATCCTATGATCCGTAGAGAGAAATAGTGATTGCAAGATATATGTCCCCCAATTATGAAGTTTGATTATACAAGGTAAAGGAATCAAGGAAACAAGTAATTTTTTTTACTGGATCTGATTGCTGACAAAATCTTTTCACTTTCATCTTCTCTTTAAATTAAGAAAAAACCTAACTTAAGTATCAAAGGATTTTTACAGAGAAATCGATTTTTTTTTCTGATTGTTTTCTTTATTTTCAAGTAAAATTTATCTCCTATTAGTAATAAGGATCGTAGTGGTGCACAAAATTTAAAGAGGGGCAATTTTTAGCATCAACAGCTTTATAAAAATTTTAAAGTTGTAATATTTTATGAATTAATTTTATATAAATTTTTAGAAAAACATATACTATATTACAAATTAATATATTTTTTATACTTTTTAAAATTCATAACTTTTTGAATGAAAATTAAATTATTGATGATTATTTATATTCAATATATCATAAATAATTTTATCATATACAAGCATTTATCAACGAATTTTTTGATAAATATAACATAAAAATTAACATTTTCTTATTAAATATTTAAAATATATATTTTTATTGTATATTTATTCCATATGACATTTTAACATATTATTAGGATGGACAATTTGGATCATAACACAAATTCAATATGATTAAACGGGTTTAAATTTGAAAATTTTAACATGAATAATAATCATATTATATTCGTGTCAAATTCAAGCTTGATCTTTTGAATTCGTTTATTAATTTAAAATATAATTAATTAAATAAATAAATATATTTAAATAAATAATTATACCTAAATTAATAATCATTTAGTATACTATTTTATTTATTTATATTTTGATATGTAATTTATATTTAAATAATTAATTAATTAATTAGATTAAATTTTATAATAATTAATTAAATAATTGAATAGATTAGATCGAGTTAATAATCTAATGGTATCGTATTATGTCACTTGTTTAATAAACGGATCGGATTTAAATTAAAAATTTCTAATACAATTAATAAACGGATGGAATTCAGATTAGTATAAAAAATACTATAAATTATTAATTTTATATGAATATAACATATTTATTTTAATTGACACTCCTATAAATTATAAATATTAAGAAATATATGCAAATTTAAAAAATAATTTAAAGTGTACAAATAATATTTAAGTGAGATAAAAAAATAATTTTAAGTGAAGTACTGGATGGGTTGTCGGGATTGATGGTTGGTGAAGTTCAGGTAGAACTACTCAAGTCCGGCTTATTGTCTTTTCAGAACCCACCCCATTTGGGCTTCTGAATGAAATCTGGAATAGGGGTTTCTCATAACAGTACAATTTTTAAGCCCATTGAAGCAAATTCTTGTTCTCGTAAGACTAGCTGCCAAGTCCAATAAAATATATATTTAATTTAATTAATTAAGAGTGAGCATTTTTTTATGTTTGAAAATTATAATATCAAAATATGAGCTTAATTATGACATCCTTTTTAAGTTTCGATAATATTAAATACAAGTTGGGTAACAAATTGTGCATTAGATTTTAAGATAATGTAATCTCATAGTATTAAAAAGGCTCTCCAATATGATCTCTATATATAAAATACTTGAACTTAATTTTGTAATTAAAGAAAAAATAATTAAATTTAAATTAGAATATATGGAGTTCAAATATTTATATATCTGGTTTGTGTGATTTGTTGGATTGAGTTGCATGGAGATGAATGATGATGACATGAATGCGAAAGAACAATCGGTTTGTCCAAACGGAATATCTAACTGAACATTAATTTATTTTTGTTTTTTAAGCATACAAAAGTGGAAGAGATAACAATCAATCTATCGATAGATTTATTTTGGACATTCTAACTCTGCCCATGGGGTGCTGCACCTACCATATCTCGTGAATGAGGGCTTTTGGTTTATCTTCGCAACAAAACACAATTTTCCCGTGAATGAGGGCTTTTGGTTTATTTAGTAGAATTAAGCGAAGGAAGAAGGGTAGCTTGATCGATGGGTTAGGTTGATATTGAAAGTTATAGATTATAACCTGAGTAAAAAATGGAAGAAATATTTTTTTTTCTTTTAAATATTAATTTGATTTTAAAATATAGTGTTAAAAATAGAATTTTTTTATGCAAACTCATGATAAATAATATAACATAATTATATTATTGTTAGAGAGATGATTTTATTACCAGGAAACAAATTAGGTACTGCTAAAATGATCAAATGAATTGACTAGGATTGATTGATTTAAGTTTGGTTTGATTTTTAAATTTTAGATTTTATTTACGTAGTCTATTTTAGAACCGATTCATTTTTGAGTTGAACCGATTTTTATTCAAATTTAAACTGAAAACTAACCTCATATCATTTATCCGCGCAAAACATCGAACCAAATAGAATAACTTTAGAAAGGATATAATAAAATTCTGTTGTTGGTATGATATATTGAAATAAATCCAAAATCTTGGAATTGAAATAAATTCAACAGTAGATCACAAAATCTTTTTATTTTTCTCCGTGATAACTTGATTTTATCAAATTATCCTTATTTAATATTCTAGTAGTAGGAATAATAAAGAATTCGCCTAAGTTTTGCTGTTTTCATAAAAGAACGAAGGTTTTGCTGTAACGAGAGTCAAACTACTGCTGTTGCGAAATGGCAAAGTAAAAGGAGATGTCATGAAGCCCCTGCAGTAGCAAGAAAGTATTAACACTACAGCAAGAATTGCAAAGTGGGTCACTACAACCAAGTTTTGAAGCTCATCGGGGCTAGAATTGCAAAGTATGTCGTCACCCCGAGGAATTAAAACTCCCTGCGACTAATTTTCCAGATAGCTTCACCGTAGCGAAGATTTATATACCGCTACATCAAAGGACGTGTTTATACTATATTGACTGACTGGCCGCAGCAAAAATTTTTGTGATCGTTGAGATGAAAAATGTGAAGATGCCTAAATTTATGTGCCCTAATCATTTCACATAAATAGGAGACCTAAGAATTCATGTACGTGGGACCCAGACACCAATATTCATCTTAGAAGAACTTTTTGGAGATTTTGGTCGGAAATTAACAAGAAATTAGAAAGTTCTTAAGGATTAAACAAGAAGACGTAGATTTGCAAAGAAGAGAGCATATTTCTTAAAAGTTTGCTTAATTTTGTTTGTATTTCTTGGTGTGAACTATGTTTATTTCCTTGTGAAATATTGTTCCTAAAATGTATTACACAAGTGGCTAAGTAGTTTGCTTAGGGATTGATAAAGCATTTATGAGCAATGTTCAAATACCCTAAAGATTATTAATGGATATGTTTTTAATCTATGTTGTCTCAGTGAACTTAATGCATTTAGTTTACTTAACCATTAAGCTAAATGCTTTATGATGTGTGAAATTAATACTTGAAAGAGGATATTTTTGTACATTAGATTAAAAGATATAGAATTTAGAAATTAATGTATTAAAAAATGATTAAAGGCTAGGTAACACATAAGATTGACTCATAATAAGTTTTTGACTAATCTAATTGAAAAGAAATATTAATTACAAATGTTTAAGTCCATTATTTCATTATGGTCTTGAAAAAGGGAACAAGATTAAATTAGAACCCGTATTAATAGGTTAATTAAATTGATTTTAGTGGCAATTAGGTTAAAAGAACATAACGAACAAGAGTGGATTCAACTTCTCAAAGTATTTCATCCACATGCATATCTATTGAATTTAAATTTTTCTTAATTATTTAATATAATTAATTCGGTTAATTAGAATTATAAATATTTTCAAGTTCAACTATCGTCTAGATAAAATTAGACTATCTTAAATTGCATTATTTAACTCTTAAATTCACCAAATTCCTCGTGAGAACAACACTTTACTTTCTTATCTATAACATTAACATGCACTTGCAAAAAAAAATTTTTTTTTTGTGTGTGTACACGGATTCAGTGTTTAGTGCCATTTCTAGAGAATTTTATATGATTTTGTTTTAGTTAATATTACGATCAATTGGTCCAGTTTTAATTTAGATGCTTTTGTTTATTTTTTAAAAAATTTTTGTTTTGAATTATTTGTTGGTTTGTGAATATTTTATGCAAAGAACTTGGAACTTGGAACTACTACCATTAAATCCTGAAATTGAGCATACTTTTTGAAGGTTATGAGGAGAAAGAATATGAGAAGCAAGAAACCATGCTTAACAGATGGTTGAGGATAATCAAAACAAAATCGAGCTTTTCAAGACTATTTTAAATAGGTTGTGAATGATCATTATTCAAGCATTCAAAGCAAGTCATTCAAGCTTACAACTTTGGATTAAAGCTAGCTCTCATTAATATGGTACAGCAAAATCAGTATGGTGGTTAATCATATGAAGACCCTAATGTTCACCTAGATAAATTCTTGGAAAATGCGATATGATGAAGATGAACCTGATCAATTACGTTGAGACTGATTTCATATTCTTTAAAGCACCAAGCTAGAAGACGGCTTCAATCTTTACAGCCATGTAGTAGCTGTTAGTGTGTACCCTAAGATTCAATTGTGATTTTAGATATTTAGCATATTTATGTATCATGATATTATATATATATATATATATATATTTCATTATTACATATCTCTGTGTTTAAGTAAATGTAATAATGTTCTTAAAATGGTAGGTTCAATTAGTTGAATACTATTCTTAAATATCCCTAGTCAAATACTATTATGGATAAGACAATAATAATACATCAAAACTAGTATGTATAATGACCGATGATGATATGAGATATATCATGATAGAAGATATAAAATCAACACAAGGGTACAAGTTAGTGAACTAATATATTGGATTGACCCGTCATGAGAATGCTATATGAATTGTTATATGAGTGTCATACACGATTCTTATAGTAACAATGGTGTATATAATCGTTTGACTTGAGATCATCATGGTTTTCAACATAGTGAGTGATATATTTTGATATTTTTAAATATCATCTGTAATAAGATAGAGTACAAAGAAAGCAATTAGATATATAGTGATTATGTAGAGGAATATGTTTAATCGAGATAAAATTTGTCTATTTTATATAGCAATGTGATATCTTTAGGCCTTTTGATTGAGTATAATTATGAAAAATGTATGACCATGCTCAAATGAATCAATATGTGATATTGATATTATTTGATTGAATAATTATACTCAGGACATCAAAGAAATATGAAAATTAAACTTTACGGACATAACAAATTCCATGCCTCGTGTTCAGGTAAGATATTAAGGATAAAGAGATTAAACTAAATGGTAACATTGATCACAAATAAATATGATATTGAACCATTCATATTCTCATTACTTGGGTAGTCATAATGTATTACTAGACACTGCTTATGACTTGTGATGCTAAAATTAGATTTTAGTGTTACTATCAATGTTACAGGAATTTATTAGGTCTCACATTAGAATGGGAATAATAAAAGTATAAATTTATGAGATGAATTTATCTTAATTCGTAAAATTATTGTATTATTAGGGTTTTTGCTAGATTTATTAAATAAAATTGAGCTAAATATGTAGTTTAACTTGATTAATAGATTGAAGTTTAAGAGTAAGGCTATACATAAAAGAATAATGGGTTAATTTCATCAGTAATAGGTTTATTGAACCTAGATAAAATACATATAACATTGAAAATCCTCCTAACCCTGAGGACGTAATATATACAAAGACATGCTTTGATATCTTTTATATATATATGCACCTAAGTTTTCAAAAGTGAACGTTCTAAACGCACAAAAGAAAATAACACATAAGAGAAAATAAGAATAGATAACACTCATATTTGATCTTCTTGTTTATGTTGATACTATAGAGGCACAAGTTTGAAAATCTATACTTGTGGTTCGTAAAAAAAATCTAAACGTAAAGGTATAAGGTTTGAACTCATCTATGTGATAAAAACACTAGGTTTATCGCATGGATCCTTGGAAGAAAATCGAAAAAATTTTTAATTTTGTTGAATCTATACGTCGTGATTTCCTACAGTAGCTACTTAGAAAGAACTTAGTTAGAGGTATCTCACAAAATTTTTTACACCATCGAAAACTTCACAACTACAAGAAGAGATAGCTTAATTTAGATAGCTTGACTTTAAGCCATTATTTGAAACTTGGCAACAGTTTAAGAATTTGATTAGAAGATGTCCATATAATAGGTATGAATAATGGTTTTAAATCTAATTAATCTATAATAGGTTGAACAGACAAACGAGAATAATTATAGATGCAGCATTCGGTGGGACATTGCTTTCAAAGTCGACAAAAGAGGTATAATTACTTTTCAAGGACATGGCCTCCAATAATTAACAGCGACAGAATGAAAGGTATATGCAGAGAAAAGTTGCACGTGTGTATGAGGTTGACCCCATTATGGCTTTGACCATTAGTGTATGTAATAGAAATCATTTATGTTATCAGTTTCAAGAATACTTCATCTTGAATTTAATATTTATTATTAATAAAAGAAAGAGTTCTTTATTCACATAAGTAAGCTGCTTCCTTCATTTTGTCATACATTAAAATAAAGTATGCATATTAATTATCTAGATAATTTATTTAATTATTAAATGATATGATCAAAGTTATTCCTAAAGAATCAATATTGAATAGGCAACAATATCATATTGTAAGCTTACTGAATATCTCTAATGAATATCATGATATGATATTAGTGCAAGTAATTATGAGAGTCATATTACTAATATATTAGTATAGATTAACAATTAGAAAACTATTTTTTAAATGTTACCAAATAACGATAAATCATATGATAATGTATGTAGTTAATAATTCACTGTATAATTGTATTAGTGTACGATATAATCCTTTGATCTAAGACATTATGGTTGGATCTAATGTAAATACATGTGTTTTATTTAGTGTATAAGTACAAGACTAATCATGTCTTATATATTAAAGTTGGTTTAGTCATATATTATTTATATATGGAGAAGAATGATGGTTAAGATAGAATCCATTAGGTTAACCTATTGGATTAGGAGTATCCATTGACTCTATTCAAATTTGAATTCCCAGATGAATATTGATAAATATGTGAAATATAAATTTTTGTCTAAAATAAATTAAAAATTATGCAAAAGAGTTTATGATGATGAGTTCAGAACATTGATCGATGATTTGTAAATATATCAAGTTTAAGATTTTGATATTCCATGAACCTTTACTTGATTAATATTAGATGATGAAAGGATATTATTCATATGATACATGTAATCTAGAATAAATTTGATGAAGTATTTCTTTATTAGAGTTTAGAGATTATGGTCTATTGATGATGTTAACCATAGTCGTTAAGATTACCAATTACTTTAGAAAATAATTTGAAGTATTTAAATGAGATTTGATATCATGGTTAATGATTGTTACATAAGATGTGATGAGTTATACATGTTTGATTATATATGGATCAAAATTGATGAATTGGATGAAAGTGTTTTGCTCAAAGTCCATTTGATTAGTTTATCATGTTGATTAGAAATGTTTAAAGGTGTTAAACATGTATATGCATTAATTTCTGATGTTTATTACATGAGATGTGATAAGATAAACATGTATAGATACATGCTTTTAGCTAAAAATAGAGAATAAAGTGAAAAATATTTCAATTTTATTCTTTATAAATTCCAACATATTGATTCCATGTTAGAAAGTTATTTTTCATGTTGAATGTATGTGTTTAAATATGTTAAATATGATAGAGAATAAATTGTCGATGTGTTTTATCATGCTTTCGACCATGGGGTTCACATGTGACAATCGCCACAGATTTCTGGTATGCATTCCTTATACCCAGAACATGTCCTAAAAACCTGTACGACTAGTATGGTACCTATTTTTCATAAAAACATTTAAATACTCTCAATATAATTCATCTAAACTCCTTCA
>JAVXUL010112544.1:0-17947 GCA_035590515.1 Trichilia minutiflora
AACCATGTTCGATAAATAGTTCACCAACTATAAATACATGCTAATGTACTTATGATAACACCCATATTATCAACATACATATATCATCGTATGATATCATTAAGTAGCAATTAGTATGCTTACTATATGATATAATTGTCCAATCTATATCATGTACATAAAGAATAATATGATACTTTCATTTAACAATCAACCAAAAATATCTGGATAATTCACATACATTCTTTATATATGAGCATGTTAATATAAAGGAAACAGCTAACGTATATAAATAAAGAACAATTCTTTTATTGATAACTAAAAGATAATACAAGATCACTAGCCCTGAAATTGATAACATAAATAACTTTCAGGGCAAACACTAACATGTTATACATATAATGTTATGCCCCAACCCATGGGTCCCATACGTGACAATCGTCACAAACTCCCAAGATATGTTAAATTATCCAGAATATACCCTGAGAACCTATAAGGCCTTTACAAAACCTATTTTAAAATTCATATATTTAAAACACTTCCAAAAGTCCATTCTTATCACCCGAACTTCTCAGGATAAATCAATAAACCACAAACACTTCTGTATAAGTATTTCAACCATCTATAAATCATTCATCAAGGTATTTGAATATATAAAATTTCAATCAGATAGGTATAGAATTAAAAATGGTTTACAAATCTATTTTTAATACATAAAAAATAAAAACAAGTTTAAAACAAATTACACTCCGATGAACTCAAAACCCTACTAGGTGAGTCGATTTTTAGGAATACCTGAGAATCCTTATAAATCCTAAAGAATCATCACCAACGAGTACGTTGTTAACAAATTAGACTTGAAGCTGAAAAGTGAGGGGCGTGAGTATATAGGAGTATACTCCGTGAGTGAACTAGGTATTAAGATAAACTACATTCATTTCAAAATAGATGGGAAAAGAATAGCTAGCAAACATTATAAAATAATCTGATTTAAAATATTTGATTTAGTTTGAAAACTTCAAAACGTATATCAAAAATTATTGGGTTGACTACCTTCCTCAACAATCACCCTAGCCCTGAGTATCTTGAGACCATCAGTGGATTTTATATACAGATAAAAAAATGTTATTTTTATAAAAATTCATTTTTGAATGCAAGTAATAAAACAATGCATGGTTTAGTAAAAAATAGGCCCACCACTGACGTTCGCCTAGAGTAGTCACATGGTGACAACCGTGACTATCCTAATAAGATTCACAGGTGGTCGAATCATAAATCCAATACAATAATATACACCATACACCACCCTCACCTATGAAGCATCCACTCACCTAGACGACCTCTTTATCAGGTAGACTCTAGGCTATCACACCCTATAGCTATAGTAAACAGTCCCGGCCCTCATGGCCGTCATCACCCGTATACAATCATATATAAATTAAAATTTGTATGGCTCATAATAATTACAATAATCATCAATGTTGTATAATAATTCATAAACTGGCCATCAACCATCATTCATATAAACATATATGCCATACAAATCAAATCCATTATATAGATCATATTTCATTTCAAAACCATAATGAAAGCATATATAAACATTCGTATAAAATAAAAGTAATAAGCATAATCATTTATAAACCTTTGAATATCATTACAGATATAAAAAATAAGATTCTATTAAAATCATGAAAATAGAAAGAGTTCACTCATAGCTTAGGGAGGGTATACACTCTCTAATTCCCCTTGTTCCTTAACACTTCACGCGGGTTTCTCGATTGCATATCGTCACCTAATCACATATATTCAAAACATATCAATACTCAATTCTATTCTGTATACGAGACTCATATGCATACAATGCATGCTAGCTCGGGTTCCAAAATTGATAAATATGCGTAATCAGGCTAAATCCTCAATATTTATCCAATTATCAATTCTCTATCACTACAAACCCACATTGTAGCTAAACTAGTGAAATTCAACTCAATTTCATGATTTTGATAAGTAAACCCCACCTGTCCATTGGACTGTAGCCTGATTACTGTTCACACCTAACTAAATTTTTCAAATTCTTATTTTTAGCTACCTGACAATTTACTCAACCTCACTATAACCTAAATAACACGTAAAAACCCAAATATATTCGATAAAAATGGTGAAAACCCTTCAGATGAATAATAAAATCCATATGCTTAAAAATTGATAAAATACAAAATAAAAAGTATAGACGTGTTAAAAATGATGTTGTTTACCTCGTGGTATCATTGGTTTGCTTTGATTCCATTCTGAAGTCAAAAAATCCCAATTTGACTTCCAAAACCCTAGCTTCCCAAATTCATTTTTTGCGCTTCTACCAATAAATTGACACTCTTAGGAAGTTAAAAATGAGGAATATGGTGAGGATTTGGTGAAAAATAAAAAATACAACAAAATTTTGGGTGGTAGCTAAGGAGAACAAAGGAGAGAACGTGAGAGAGAGAAAGAGAAGAGAAGAAGAGGAAGAAAAGAAGAAGTAAACATGAAAAATAGGGGTTTAGCCCCCTATTTATAGAAAAAGAATGAAATTATCATTTTGCCCTTAAGAAATATAAAAGAAAAGCTTCTAGAAGAGAGAAAAAATTATTATTTTGCATGATTCAATCGAACGAATAGAGAGTTCATTCAAATAAACTATTGGCTTCTGTCGAACGAACTAAGGGTTGTTCGAATGAATCTTTCGATACCTTAAAAGTCAAGAGACCTCTATTTTACCGTTTGAATGAATCCTAACTCGTTAGAATGATTTGACCACTTTGATTGAACGAATCTCCTATTCATTTGAACGAATCCAAAGCCACAAATTTTTCAAAGAGTCCTCAAAATATTGATCGAACGAATCATCCAATTCGGTTTATCGAACCCGTCAAAATAAAAAATTTCACTTGAATCTAAAACTGTATTTTAACCACCTTAAATCCTCAAAATAATTATACAGTCACGATGGTGTGTCAACTAGGTACAATACTAGCAAAATTATGTGTATAGTAAAAATATAAAATTATCACTATACCCTTAGAATTTAGATACTAGGCTCACATATAGGATAAGTTTTTGATATGTCTGATGCTCTAGAAATAAGATTTCTAATTTCTAATTTTTTATTTCTGATACTTGGTATATATATAAACTTGATCTTCTAAAAAATTGATTTTTAATTTTATGAAAGGTGTATAAAAAGTGTTTAGTCTAGTTTATGGTATGCCATGGGTACCAGCATACTAGGCACTACCCCTCCAATATCATTCTATAAGGTTTGCTTTCAAATTTCTTGCTAGATATTTAGAACTCCTCTTGTAGTTTAATCTTTTTTCTCAGTCCTGATCTTAAATAATCATGTCTTTATCACGAGAGTAGAGCAAGCAAACTTATAGTTAAAGTGAGTACAAGAATTTTATGTGGCATACTAATAAAGACAATTAGATGGTATAATGATAAAAGTTACCCGGATAGTTTTAATAACTCATTGATGACATATTAGTTAATAGATACAGCCATGATTATTATAAGATTTTAGTTAAGATAGTGTTAAGTGAGTAATTTATGCACCAAGTTAAATTAAGTAGCAAATTCACTATTATAATAAGGGTAACTGAAGAAAGTTTAAAGGAGTGGCTCTGAATAAGTATATGTACTAGAGTATTTTTTGGAGTTTTGGGTATTAAATTCAAGTACTAGAAAAGAAATGTTAGAGACGAAAATGTTTAGTAAAAGAGAAATTGAAAAAACCTAAAGGAATGAGTTTAAATAAATCTTTGGCTTATTAAAAGATTTTTTAGAATCTTTAATGTTAACTTGGAATATAAGAAAGAAATGTTAGTGTTAGGAATGAATATTGAAGATGAGACTATTAGCTTTGAACCTTCGTGCATGATATGATTATTTGGATTAAGGAACTAGTATGTCAAAAAGTTACCTAATAAGAAATTAGAATTAGAAAAGGTGATGATAGACTTGAAAAAGAGAAGCAATAAGAGTAGTAAAAGTCAGTTATTGACATGAAAAACTATACAAAGTTTCAAATGATTATGATATGTATATAGTAATGCAAGTAGGCTATAGAATAATCTCAGAAAGGACTATAGAAAAATGGTAAAAGCAAATTGTATATATGTGATAAGGTCAAGTATATAAGAAAGAAAGTTATCATGTCAATTATACCAGTTAAGTTCAAAACTACGTTTGAAGTCAATATAAAAGTCATTTAATGACGAAGTTAAGAGTATAAAAAAGGCAAGATAGTTTGTAAAATGTTTTTTAAAAAATGGAAGAAAACCCATCGTCAATTGTTTTGGAAGTTCATTTTGGCTTTGTTAAATTACTAGTACCAATATATCTTCTTAATTACATTAGTAGACTGAAGGGTTTAAGAATAACGGTAGTAAGACAATGAATCATAGAGTGTTGATCTTAGGAAATAAATAAGGACATGACCATTAGATATGCATAAAATTGACACCGTGTGAGAAATAGTATTGATATATGTTTTGGTTTATATTAGTATGGAAAGAATTATAAGGATGGTAGTCTACATAATGATTAGACATATATAGTTGTGGTGGTTAGTAAAGCAAAGTAAGAGCTTGAAATGAAGAAAGGTTAAAACAGCAAGCTAGGAAAGCTAAGTAAACCTGGAGATCAGGGACAACAAGTAAGTTAGGTAAGGCGAGTAAATCTGGGAAGGAGAAGGAAAAGAAACAAGGTAGAAATTAAAGGGGAACAAGGTAAGGAGTGGGAATAGGAAGAATAAAATAAAAAAAGGAGGCAGATACAAGAGAGAATTGTACTCAAGCTAGATACGAGAAAGAAAAACAAAGCTAGTTAGTTTTACGAATCTTGTAAATATGATAGTATGGAATATATATTTATGATTTTGTATATCTATATAAGGAAGAGAGAGACAACTCTTAGGATGAATAAGATAAGTTTCCTATGAATGAGTTTAAAGGAAAATATGAGAAAATACCAATAAGACAAAGAAATACAGTTAGGTTAGTGAATAAAAAGGATTGGAAAACCAAATACGAGATACATTAGGTAATAGGATCAAAAAAAAGTTAGTTCACTAGCATGTTGATTGGATTTGCCATAAGAATTACCATTGATGTTTCAGAATAGTTAGAGAAATTTTACCTATACTTGAATATATAAAAATGACTCAGATACCAATGTTATGATTCGAAGATTATTATAGTAGATTTGAGGTACCATGAGGAGTTAATTTAGATTTAAAAAAAGATAAGGTTAGTTTAGACTAATATAGAATAAGTGTGCATCAGTTTATACAGAGCTTTAAGGAGATGTTGATGAGATTGGATGTAACGAATTATCGATATGATGAACTTTTAAGAATAATATGAAAATAGCCATGTTTTCTATTAGAATTGAGTTGTGAAATCAGTCCCTCAGATGTATGGGCATCATGGCAAATCTCTCATGAGTTTTCGTGCATGTTATATTGTGTGGAGCATACGTAAGAGGGTATGATAACTCGAGAATATATTTCGAGGAGGTGTATGGTGTGGGATATGAGTCTATGAGAAAGAACTGAATTTTTTACTCTAAAATCACTCTAATTAAGAAAAAATCCCTATCACTTTTATAGTGCTTGGAGAGAGCTTTCCATTGATATATTATAGGTTCCAAGTGGATATCGGGATTCAAAGTTATGGCCATTTAAAGTAACAATCCTTAGAAAAATAAGTAAAGACAAAGGTATCGATACGTTTTGGGGGAATGCCAAAGGTATCGATATCTTTGGAGAAGGGTATCGACACCTTTCAGAGTAGTGAGCCATACCCAGGGTATCGATACCTTGAAAACATGATGAACAGTAATGGACCAAAGTACTATAAATAGTAATAATACGAAACATATCGATACCTTGGCAAGGTATGGACATGTTTGTGACGAAGATGAAGTCTATTTACGATGAAACATGTCGATACGTTAAGAAAGGTATTGATACGTTGCAGGTATGGTGAACAGTGAAAAGCCAAAGGTATCGATACGTTTTTGAAAGGTATCGACATCTTCAGGCATATCACGGCCTATTTACGCTGAACAGGGGATCGTCTTCCCCATTTCTTATTTTTACTTTCTCTCTTTCCATTTTTGACAGAAATTATTTCTCTTAACTGTGTAAAACTAATCTCAGTCATTTCTTTACCAAACTCCACTATTTTGGTTCTTATGAACTCAAAACCAACACCAGAACACAGAAACCTCCTCTGATCAAAGTCTTACTCGACGGTTCGAGAGGAATCACGAAGGAGGGGTTATGGTGAATAGTAGTCATAAAGAGATATTCAAGGCAAAAAAGAAATATAAGCTTGCCTACAGGTTTGGGTAAGCTTATTCTTCAGTCTATCTCTCTGATTAAGCTATTATTTCTCATAGATCTAGGAATAGATAGCTCAAACATTATTCATGAAACCTTAAATTTGGGATTTTTCTAATTTATCATCGGTCTCAATAAATTAGAGGGTTTTGATAGTTATTGGTATTGGAATTGATGAAAAAATTATAAATAGAGCGGGATTTTGTATAGGATAGTATGTTAGAGAGAGAGAGAAGTGTGAGAGTAGCATGAGCATGCATTGCATCATGCACGTACATTGTGACGGATCATGATTCTGTGTTTATATGTGTATTCGAATGCGACAGTCGAGACGAGAGGATCTCTGTCGTGAGGAGGATACCCAGAGGGTGGTTTCCCACCTCCGTACATGAGTGGACACATTCCTTTCCCTTCACATCATTTATTATTATTTATGAATGAATATAATACTAAAGATGATAGCATATGAATATGTATATGTATAACTGAAATAAGGAGGTGTTAGATGTATGTTGTGTGCTGGCCGGGTTGGCCTCTTGCTTGTGATAGCATTAGGATAGTTGTGAATCCTTGATTGCCATGAATATGAGGCCGGAGGCCAATTTTTATATATGTTTGTGAATGTGGCATAGTTGAGTGTAATGACCGAGGTGCCATACTTGTTTTATTATTTTAGCTTTGTAAGCCACCAGTTACTTGATTTGTTCTGATAGGCCATTGATATTGATTTATGATTTTCTGTGCCATGTTATTGATTATATATATGGGTGATGATTGTCCATACAGCTCATGTAGAGTGGGTGAAATCCGATAGATCCCGGAATGTGGATTAGTCATCCAATCCAAGGTAGGATGGGTGGGATCCACATGTCCCTGCTAAAGTATGCTAGTCTTATACTGATATGATAGTATCCCCAACTAGGATTACGGATTAGCCATATAGCTCAGAGGGAGTGGATGGGATCCTATAGACCGAGGGGCCATACATATTTGATATTATATTGATTTTCTAGACATGTATATGATACCACATTTTACTATAATTGATTTGATGATTACGAGGATTTTTTGTAATCAATATTTGGGCCTCTGATTTTTATTTTTGTTTATTTATCTACTCATTGAGTATTTTTTTAAATACTCACCCC
This sequence comes from Trichilia minutiflora, assembly GCA_035590515.1. NCBI lineage: Eukaryota > Viridiplantae > Streptophyta > Magnoliopsida > Sapindales > Meliaceae > Trichilia > Trichilia minutiflora. Next base: position 7,510 of record JAVXUL010112544.1, read on the forward strand.
TCACTTTTTCATTTTAGGCTAGTGTAGTTGGACGTGGTATAGCATAACTGAAGTGAGACTTCAGCAAAGTTTTTCAAGTACTCGACTCAGGTTTTTACGTTATAGTCCACTGTATAAAAAAATATTTATAATGAAGTGATTTTATGTATTTGACTTTGTCAGGAATATTTTGTATGGTATTTTGAGAAAAAACAGTTGTTGATAATTGTATGATTAAAAATCTTCCAAGTTATTTTATTTTATTTTGAAAATGAGTTTAAAAACAGGTACTAATGCCTTACGGTTCTAGGAGTGCATTGTAAGTGATAGGATCTATTTCTGAGATTCACGACGATTGTCACGTGATCGATTAAAGTCAGAGCATGACATATTATACAGTTGGTATCTTTACAGGTAGAGATTTAAATTTCTTGCGCTTAGAACATTTTAAACATCTTTAAAGTAAATTAGTGTAGGAGTTTATTTATTTTGTGATTGATTTATGGTTTTTATGTGAAGGCATGTGGGCATGAATATATGTATTTATCGATGAGATTTTTTTGATGGGATAATTGAAGTAAGAGTCCGTGCATTGATGTCAAATTTAGATTAGATGAGTTGAAATGTAAAGTAGACTTATATATTAAAGGTTTGATATATATATATATATATAAGTTTAGAAGTTGATTGAATTAATTATGAAACCCGAGCTTGTGAATATTTCTTATTAATAAAATATTGGATGCAAGATTTTGTGAGCTAAAAAAAGAAGAAAAGAAAGAAAAAAGAAAAAGACAAAGCTAAGTAATAAAACTACTTCAATATTTTGAGAATCTTGGTAACTGGGACTTGGCACCAAAAATATTGAACAATCGTATAAAATAGATCCTTGAGATAAGATTATATAAAGCAATTGAAGTATCTAACATACTAAGTAACTAGGGGTTGGCACCATAAGTGTAAAATATTCACGTAAAAAGACTACTTAGAACTAAGATAAGGAATAAAATGCTTAGAAATAAATGACCTCAAGTTTGTTAACCTCTATCAAAAATTTGTAAAGTGACACTTATAAGTAAAGGTAGAGTAAAAGGTGTTATTAATTTTTAGATATGATTAAGTTTTTTGAATGCATGTGTTTTGTGAAAAATTAAAAAAATAGATGCAAGTCTAATGAAGTATGGATACTTTGTCAAGTTTTTGAGTTTGGTATCAATGTGATGGAATTATAGTTCATGAGTTTTATCAATAATGCACATCAAGTTTGTATTTGTATGATTGGTTTAGTACAAGTTTCATTTTTATATGATTGAGTGTTTAATTATTGTATGTGTATGTGCAAAATATGTAAGTAGGTTAAGATCAAATTTTATGGATAGATCTTCTGAAAATCCTCATGAGATTTTACTCGTCTACTAGGGATATCTTAAAGATTTAAAAAGTTTGTTTCATATGCTAAATACAACCATGAGTCCTACGAAAGTGAATTAGGTAGATTTCTTATTTTTTCTTTTTTCTTTTAGATTAGTTTTGCTCGAGACTAACAAATTTTAAGTTTGAGGGGATTTAACTAATCAGATTTTATTAAGATTTTTTAAATTATATTTTACTTATTTTTGATTTATTATATGTTATTTTAATGATTACATGGTGTTTTGTGGTATAGGTGAAGTTTTCTGAGAATTTGCCTAAGTGTATGTTTTAGAGCCATTTCGTGTAATTTTTAAAGAATGGACTTATCTTAAAATACAGTGATTAGAATTCAATGATTTAAGATGAGTTAAAAAGAGGACTTGAAGATCTAGAACTTTCATAAAGACATTGAGATCATTTAAAGATGATAGAGACACTAAAACTAGATTCAAAATGGAGAAATAGAGGTTGCCAGATAGAAAGTTGGCGCTATAGCTAGAAAACTAGAGTTACAACGCCAGCCAAGCTCTAAAGAGGGCTTCGGGGAGGCTATAAAACAAAAAATTAGTGTTACAATGCTAGATTTCAAACTAGAGTGCTATGTGATGAAAGATGTGCACAAATTTGAGGTTCTTTTGTTTTGGCACTTTAAAGGGATGAAAATTCACACTTTAAAGGTTGGAAAACCATAAAATAAAGCTTGGAATACTATAAGAACAAGAGGATCACTAGATTAAGGACAAGAATTCAAAGTTTTTTCTCTATTTTTCTTGATTATTATTGTAAAACCATGATTTGGATGTTAAATCTTGTTGATTTAGTTCTTAATAGATTAGGCTAAGTTAATTTCCTAGAAAATTGATGTAGTTTTATATGTGGATGATGTTTTAATGCTAGATTATGTTTATTCATGAAAAATTGAGTTGTTGTTATTTGATTAATCAATGTGTAATGCTTTATTTGTATAGGGATATAGATTGATGATTGAAATTCTGAACTTTTGCACTCAAGAAAAGTGAATTTAAGCTGGATAATGGAAATACAATGGAATTATTCAATTAATTAGGGAACAGCTAGTAAATTAGAAACCATAGGGATTGAATGTATGTTTAATGTATTTTTAAGTATAATTTATAATAGGAATATTCGATTATACTTAGAAATAGAGTCAACTTACTTTGAGAGAGGAAGTTGAATACATAAAATTTGGTTTATAACTCAACTTGATATTTAGGATTAACCAGCATTTAAACAAATTTCACCTTAGATGAAATCAATTCTTTAGGCTTGCATTTATTGAATTTTCAGGTTGTTGAGTATGTTTTTTTTCATTACCTTAGTTCAATAGTATCATTGCTTTTGGTTAGTTTAGTTTAATTCATTTTAAGTTGTGATTTAGATAAAACTTGGTGTTACTTTAATTATAAGCATCAATAAGACTACATATTCTCTATAGAGATTATACCCTACTTACCATAAGCTTACAACTTGACATTTTATACTTTCAGATAGATTTTGCATGTTAATTTTAGTGTGAATGATTGCCACCGTTAATAGGACTAGCAAAAGACCAAAGAATTTATAATAAAAGGGACCAAAAGTTAGACCCAAGAAAAAGAGCTTTAAGACAGTTCTTTCCAAGGTAGAGAAAGTAAAGGCAAAAAGAAAATATTTCTACTATAATAAGGAAGAATATTAAAAGAGAAATTATCTTTTATACCTTAACAGCCTTAAAAAGACTAAATAAGGTATGTATAATGGCCAGATGTCTGATTATAAATTAAATAGGTATGTATAACTGTCAGATGTTTGATTATAAATTAAATGTTATTTTTTTATCATTATTCATGGATATTACATTAAGTAGTTACATCTCATATTTATGTCTCTTTGCGGACAAAACTGAATAGTTCTGCATTATCTAGAGGCAAGATCACCTTGAGAATAGATAATAGAATAATAGTTGCTGTAAAAGCAAAAGGAACATGTAAGTTAAGACTGTTGACATGACACATTTTGAGATTAAATGATGTATTAAATTTTTTTAAAGCTATTAGAAATATCATTTCTATATCTGTATTATGTAAATTTGATTACATTGTATTATCTGATAGAAATAAATATTTAATACATTTGAAAAATATATTAGTTGATAAAGCAAAAAATACAAATAGCTTATTAATAAAAGAATTCATAATAACAAAAATCCTAAATATTTACAATATCATATATTAGGTTATATTGGGGATAGATGATTGAATCAATTTAAAAAAAGTAGGCATTTAAGTTTGATGGCCCTAAGACATTTTTGATGATAATATAAAATGGTAGATTGATGCATTAAATGGATATATTAATAAGGAGATTGATGCCGTAAAATAATTTCTGATATTAACATATTATTAATGATATATTGGTATTTAATTAAACCTTTGATATGTTCTTGGCTTTTAATGATGCCAAAATTATTTAACAAAGTGGAAATTATGCATATATGTGATGATCGTAATTTTATATGGACATGTATGTGACGATTTTAATGATTAATGGACAAATACATTTCACTTGGTTTTTAGAAGGACTTGTATGTTTTGTAGGTGAGAAAAATGAAGTAAAAAATATCAAGAAAACTCACCAAGGCACAAACGTATCGATACGTCACTTAAACGTATTGACACGTTTAAACTACAGTGCCATTTCAGAGCCCAAGTGTCGATACCTTGTCTCAAAGGTATTGATACCTTTAATTTGGACTCAAATATATTGATACCCCTGGGAAACGTATCGAGACGTTGAAGGCAAAGAATGTTCATTCATGTGAGAAGGTTTCAAAACCCTGAACAAACATCTCAAACGTATCGATACCTTGGATAAACGTATCGATACTCTTAAAAATTTTCCAAACGTTCTGATACCTTGAGGCTTGGATCAGCACGTTCATGATGGACTTTATCATTTTCACGCCAACTTGTATCAATACAATGGCAAACGTATTGACACATTTAGGCTCTACAACTCAAACATATCGATACCCTGAGGACACGTATCGATACCTTCGTAGAAATCAAGTCTATAACAGCTAGTTTAGACACATTCAATGCCGCCATTAATGCTTATAATAGAGCCGTTGGAAGCAGACTTATTACAGATATAAAAATGAATATTTTTGAAGATCAAAATATTCTTCTGAAAAATTTATTCTCATTCTCTCTGTTTTATTCTCTATAATTAATTTTAGTGAGAGAAAGCACTTATTGTGTATCTACTCTTTTAGAGAGTTTTTCAATTAATTCTTTGTGAATTAAACTTGGGTTTCTCTTTTCCCATGATAAAAAAGATTTGTAAATTCGGTTACACTTCACCCATTTGCAGAAAGTTGTATTTTGTGGTTGCCTTTCATCCGTGAAAGAAAGAGTTGTATTTGGGTTTCACTTAACCCGTATAAACAAAGAGATAGTGACCCTCGGTGTGAGTGAATTCAATCGAGAAGAGTGGACATAGACGTATAATCGAACCACTATAAAATCGTGTGTTCATTTTTTTATGCATTTCAGTGTTTTACTTTCTCACTCTACACTCATTGCACGAAAATTTTATTTTTATCTTTAAAGTTTTTTTAAAATATCCAATTCAGGCTCCTCTTGAATTTTACCATCTGGGACTTCAATTGGTATCAGAGTCAAACTCACTTCATATAGGATTCAAAAACTGTGAGTAGTAAATTAAATGGCATCCTCATCAAAAATACTATCATAAATAGTAGAGGATCAATCCACAAATAGACCACCTTTCTTCAATGGGTTTGATTACGTTTATTAAAAAAAGCACATGCAAATTTTCTTAAGCACCTTAGATTTTGAAATCCTCACCATCATAGAGGATGGTTACAAACCTCCCATGACCATAGATGCTATCTCTAGAGAGAGAAAATTAAAACCAAAGTCTGAGTGGACTCCCAAAGAGAAAGTTCAATTCCAGTTAAACAGTAAAGCAATGAATGTGCTTTATTGTTCATTAAATAGGTCTGAGGATAACCGTGTGTCTGGTTGTGACACCGCTAAAGATATATGGAACATGCTTAAAGTCACCCATGAAGGGACTAGTAGAGTCAGGGATTCTAAAATTAACATGCTTGTACATTATTATGAGCTTTTCAAAATGAAAAGTCATGAGTCAATAAAAGATATATTTACTCATTTTACTGACATAACAAATGGTTTAAAGGCTCTTGACAGGTCATATTCCAACATAGATTTGGTGAACAAAATCTTGAGAAGCTTTCCCAAGACATGGGAAGCAAAAGTGACAGCCATAAGAGAAGCTCACAACCTCAGCAAGCTTCCTCTTGAAGAACTGTTGGGATCCTTGATGACGTATGAGCTAGAAGTCAACAGGAACGAGTATGATGATAGAAAGAGTGGGAAGAAGAACATAGCTCTTAAAAGCACTAAAGAGGAAGAAGAAGATGGTAGCACAGAAAACTCCTCAGAAGAAGATGAATTCCTCCTAATGGCTAGAAGAATTAAGAAGATGTTTAACAGAGATAGAACTAAAAGGAAGAACTAGAGAAAAAGAGAGTTTCAGCAGGGAGATAAATCAGAAATATAAAAGAAGGATAAAGAAAAGGAAAAGGAAAGGGAGATTATTTGCTATGAGTGTAAGAAGCCGGGTCACACTAGATCGGAATGTCCTTCAAGGAAGAACATAAAGGATTAGAAGAAGAAGAAGGCAATGAAAGTGACATGGGATGATTCATCAGAGAGTGATAGCTCTTCGGCATCAGAAAATGAGTATGCCAACCTCTGTCTCATGGTAAAAAAAGATGAAGATGTACTTTCTAAATCCTCCTCTGATTATTACAATACCTATTCAGATAATGATAATGAGCTAATGCATGATGAATTATGGGATTTGTATGATGAACTAAAATGTGATTTTAAAAAACTATATGCTAAGTACAAAGAAAACAAACAAAGATGTTGCATGCTTGCTAATGAAAATGAATTATTAAAATCAAAAGATCATGTATGCAAATGTGATGTAAAGTTGAATGCAAAAAAGGCTAAGAACAAGGAACTAAATGATGAGATTACCAAGCTCAAATGAATCTTAGATAAATTCACTTTAGGAATTAGACAAATTATTAGGTAGTCAAAGAATGATTTTTGATAGAGCTTGAATTGGCTACAAACCTAATAAGAAATAAAAATCGTATGTACTTTGTGAAAGTATCAAGCCAAACGAAATCATTTTCTGAATGTCATTATCGTGGTAGAAAGGGACATCACATCAACAAATGTTCTATAAGGAACAAAATTTATAAGGGTCCAAAATTAATTTAGGTTCCCAAGGGTTCTAAAGCTGATGTTGTTGCTCTCAAGTCTAGGACTAACATTTATGGACCCAAAGTCAAATGGGTACCAAAGTAAATGATTATTATTGTTGCAAGAACAAAAATAGAAAAGCTTAAATAAGAAAGTTAAGTGGTTCCTTGAAAGCGGGTGTTCAAGGCATATGATCGAAAACAAGAAGCTTTTCATACATCTCTCAAAAAAGAAAGGTAAGGATGTGATCTTTAGAGACAGTAGCAGAGACAAAGCCATTGGAATTGGCACCATTAAGGTAAACAATATCACAATTTCTAATGTGTTGCTAGTTGATGGATTAAAGTATAATGTGCTAAGCATATCTCAACTATGTGACATTAGTTATAATGTGAGATTTTTGAAAGATGCTTGTGATGTTTTTGATGATGCTAGTAGAAAAATTTTGCATGCATCTAGGACAGGAGATGTCTATATGATTGAGTTAAATAAATTGGTTATTGAATCTTCTGTATGCTTACAAGTGATGTATGATGATTTTTGATTATGTCATAGAAGATTAAGGCATTGTAGCATGAACCTCATTAGAAAATTATCTAAGTATGACATGTTAGAGGACCTCTCTAGTCTCAAGTTTGCCAAGGACAAGACATGTGGACCATGTCAAAGAGGCAAATAAGTAAGAAGTTCATTTAAGCCTAAAAATATCATTTCCACTTTCAAACCCCTTAAGCTCATTCATATGGATCTTTCAGTCCAAATCGAGTTACATTACTTAGTGGCAAATACTATACATATGTCATTGTAGATGACTTCTCTAGGTTCACTTGGTTGTTCTTCTTAAAGAACAAAAGTGATACATTTGATGCTTTTAGAAAATTCTCTAAGAGAATTCAAAATGAATTTGGTTATTATTTAGTGAAGATTAGAAGTAGTCAAGGTGGTGAGTTTGTCAATTATGAGTTTGAGGCTTTTTGTGATGAATTTGGGATCACTCACAACTTTTCTGCACCTAGAACACCTTAGCAAAATGGGATAGTTGAGAAGAAAAATAAAACCTTAAAAGAGATGGGTAGAACCATGCTCAATGAATATGAGCTACCTCAATACTTTTGGACTGAGACGATTAATACTGCTTGTCATATTTTCAATAGGGTGTTGATTAAGAAATTCTTAGGCAAAACACCTTATGAGTTAGTGTACCAAAGAAAACCCAAAATTAAATACTTTAGAGTCTTTGGATGAACTTACTACATCCTCAACACCAAAGACAATATTGGGAAATTGGAGCCTAAGGCAGATGTGAGCGTTTTTCTGGGATATTCATCTAGGAGCAAAGCATATACAGTGTTTAACAAGAGAACTCAGGTTATAGAAGAGTATATGCATATTACATTTGATGAATTAGAACCTGAAATGATGAAAATGCTTGCTAAAGAGAAGATTAATGAATTAGATGTGTCAAATAAGTTGAATGACTTGACGTTGAGTGAGAATTCTAGTGAGAAGCATGAAGAGCATGTAGAAACTCATTCTAGAGAGCTTTCAAAGGCTTGAAAGTATGCATCTCATCATCCTAATGAGTTGATCATTGGTGACCCCTCTCAAGGAATTAGAACTAGAAGAGCATCTAGAGAGGTTTCTCAAAATCTTGAGAAAATATAAAACCTTGCATTTGTGTCTCACTTAGAGCCAAACAAAGTAGATGATGTATTAATGAATGAAGATTGGATAATGGCAATGCAAGAGAAACTAAATCAGTAACAAAGGAGCCAAGTTTGGGACTTAATTCCTAGACCTGGAGATCATTTCATCATTGGCACAAAATGAGTGTTTAGCAACAAGCTAAATGAGTATGAAAATATTGTTAGAAATAAAGTTAGGCTTGTTACTCAAGGCTATAGCCAAGAGGAAGGGATAGACTATGATAAGACTTATGCTCCTGTGGATAGGCTAGAAGCTATTCAAATCCTCTTAGCATTTGCTTGTTTTAAAAACTTTAAACTTTTTCAAATGGATGTGAAGAATCCCTTCTTAAATGGTTTTTTAAATGAAGAAGTTTACGTTGAACAACCTCTTTTTTTTGAAAATCAAAAATTTCTAAATCATATTTACAAACTAACTAAAGCTCTTTACGATTTAAAAGAAGCTCTTAGAGCTTGGTATAAGAGACTTAGTAAATTTTTGTTGGAAAATAATTTTGACAGGAAGAGTGTTGATAAAACTCTTTTTATTAAAATAAAAGATTATGACATACTCATTGTACAAGTGTATATTGATGATATTATTTTCGGTAGCATAAATGATTTATTGTGTGAAGATTTTTCAAATTTGATGAGAAATGAATTTAAAATGAGTATGATGAGAGAACTGAATTTTTTTTTGGGTTTACAAATTAATCAAACTTTAGATAGTATTTATATCTCCTAATCAAAATATGTAAAGGATCTTTTGAGAAAATTCAAAATTTTAGATGGTAAACACGTGGACACACCTATGAGTTCATCCACCTCCTTGGACAAAGATGAGCAAGGCAAGGGTGTTGACCCTAAGCTTTATAGGGGTATTATAGGATCATTGTTATATCTTACTGCATCTAGACTAGACATTCTATATACTGTGTGTGTATATGCATGATTTCAGTCAAATCCCAAAGAATCTCATTTAAGTACTGTGAAACGGATTTTTCAATACCTCAGAGGCACACCTAACTTGGGATTGTTTTATCCCAAGGATGGTTCATTTGATCCGAAAGGTTTTTCAGATTTAGATTTTGGAGGTTGCAAAGTGATGGGCCAGTTGGCAAACCAAGAGGGGGGTGAATTGGCTTTAAAAAAATTTAAAAACTAAATAAACAATAATGATTAAGCCAATAAAAATGCTTTGTAATTATATTGATAAATTAATAATAAAATATTTAAAGCATATACAAAGCAGTAAATAAGAGATAGAGAGAGAGAGAGAGAGAATTGCAAACTCAGATTTTATAGTGGTTCAGCACAACCAGGCCTATGTCTACTTTCTCAGCTTTCATTGGGCTGAGGCTCTACTATCTCTTCATTTGCACGGGTCAAGAGCAACCTAGATTACAACTCCTTGTTTATTGGCGAAGGGCAGCCAAATACACATCTTGCTTTCTATGGGTGAAAAGTAACCCAAACAACTTCTTTCTACAGGTGAAGTGTAACCCAAATACAACTTCTTACACCGATGAAGTGTAACCTAAATCTTACTTTAATCGGGTGAAGAGTAACCCAAATATAGCAAGAATGCTAAGATAATTTTTCTCTCTCACTAGAGCATATATACAATGAGTGCAAAATATTTCTCTCTCTAGAAAATGATAATACAAAAATTTTTCTCAAAAACTTTTCTCTCTTGTTTTTCTAGTTTATGCTACTGCTTCTTGAGGAGAGAGAAGTTTTTTAAACAGCTTTGGAGAGTTCTTCCAACATCTCTCTAATGGCTCTTTGATTCTTCATTAAATGCTCTGAAACTAGCCGTTATAGCTTTGATTTGAATAAGGTATCAATACGTTTGTAAAGGTGTCGATACTTTTGTTCGATTTTTCTTCTTCAGAGGTGTCCAGCTCAAAGGTGCTTGATGAAGGTATCGATACGTTTCCAAAGGTGTCGATACCTTTCCACGCAAACGACGTAATATCCGTCACAAAGGTATCGATACGTTTGCTGGGGTATCGATACATTTGAGCTTTCTTCCAA
>JAVXUL010112555.1:0-17946 GCA_035590515.1 Trichilia minutiflora
AAGGGAAGCAAAAGATTGGCCATTGGTTTCAACTTAGTCAAGTCTCCTAACACCATCATCATTTTCCATCATCAAGGCTAGGGTGTGGATACCCTTGGAAGCTTGGGGGAGACTTCAAGCTTGAGGAAAACACTCACTTGGGTAACAAATTCTCACCATAATGCCTATATTATCAAATATGTTTGATAAATTCATAAAACATGCAAAAATGACATAATAGATCCTTAGGGTATTTTTGAAAATTCCCTACACTAATAATATAATCATACATATAGCTCTATATAATCATATTTCTAACCACTTAAGCCATATCATTACAAACGCACTGATATACCATAATAAAAAATAGATATCTGTTATTCTATTCTCTCTAAGTCCATCACTTGCAAAAATAAGACTCTAATACCCTCATCGACTGTCGGGCCATCGTCCTCACAAATAGGTATCAAAGTATGACCGATATTGGTTCCTCAAAATCCTCATTCTCTCTAAGACCATCATCAATCGACCTATAAGAATGGACACTCAATACCCTATTCTCTCTAAAGCCATCACCTACGAAAATAGGCATCAACCATAGCCAATACTAGGTCGTCACCTTGAGCAGGCCCTTATAACATAATCAGGGACTCTCATGCATCTCATCATCATATCACAAAGTTAACACTCATATCCGGACACACATGTGTCATTCATGATTAATATAAATAAAATTTCATATGATAAATCCATAGGCACACAAGATTACATCAAGACCATTAGCACACAAGGCGAAATCACAGCATTGGCTCACTAGGCCATCAAGTCAATATATATATCAAATACAACAAACAAGCCTAAAATGAATATTGACAACTAAAACATTAGTTGTCCAGCTATACTCACATAAAAATCATCATCATCATCATCATCATTGTCATTTCATAATAATATAAATCAAATTCTACATGCCAAAAATCATAGTTTTACGTATTAGCCTCAATCATATATATATATATATATATATATATATATCAAAATAGTGGTTTATAGATCCCACAACTCATGTTACAAAATATTTCAAGCCATTCATTATTAATACATTGATCAATATATCATTTAGATAGTTTATCGAATAGTTGATGTGCGACCTACATGCCTTCTTATCTTTTATATAATTTCATACATCTCATTATAAAGTTTCATAATTCATTCATCCCATCACGCATTACATTTTTCATAACAACATTCCTAATTATTAAATTCATAATATATCAACATTTGAAAATTAGATCACGATTTTATGCATTTAGTGGAAAGAGCTATAACTTCCCTAATACTTAACCAATTTAAATGCTATTTGTGGCACGGTATCCTAGATATTAAAAGCTTTCGTTCGCTACCAACTAGTAAAAAGTTTGATACTGTTACAATAACTATACCCAAAATACCAAAATATTCCTGATCTATTTTTATTCACTTCACGTCTAGACATGTGTTTATAAGTTTTCTAAGTGTCTTGAACATTTTTTATCTATGTTTTTTAAGAGTGCTTAACCTATCCCTTTTTTTGTATGAGTACACTATATCACAAAGTTTATATCAAGCTGTACTAAGATCAATATTTTTTAAAAAAAATTACCATATCTTAGACTTACGTTGTCTACTTTGACTATTAGTAGTAGTTATTACTTCTGTTAAGTTTATTGTACTATGAGAAAGTTTTCTTCTAGAATATTTTCATAATGTTCAAATGAAGGTATTGATTCATCTGTCTTAAGAAAATTCACATGACCCTTGTGATGAATGGTGTCCCATTTTAATTTAATTATTCAAATAATTAATAATTAATTTAAGTAAATTTATATATTATCTATTTTAACTTCTTAATACAAAAAATAAATTTAATTCTAACTTACTAACATAAAAATTAAATTAAATTTTAATTTTCTAACATAAAAATTGAATTTAATTATAATTTTCTAATGCAAAAATTAAATTTGATTCTAACTTTTTAACGTAAAAATTAAATTAAATTAAATTTAATAAAGTATAATGTAAATAATAATTAACAATAAATTTTTTAATAAAATTTTCAATAATTATAAAATATAATATAAATAATAATAATTAATGGAAAAAAACAGCAATGTAAATTTAATTAAAATTTTTAATAAAATTTATTATTATTATGAACGTTAAAAACAACAATACTAGTTTAATTAAAATTTAATAATTTTTTGAGAGATGAAAAGAGTTAAGATTAAAAAAAAAAGGGAATGCATATACTAAATTTTTATAGAGGGGGTAAGCATTTATATATATATATAAATATATATATATATGAGAGAGTGTGTGTGTGTGAGGTTGTGCAAATTCTACCATTGCACAAGGGTTAATTTAAATATTGCAAATTGCAATGTTGGTGCAGTAACCTGCAAAATTACAGGCTGCTACTACTGATAGCAATAATTGTTTCCAATTTTTTTTGTGTGTGGCGCGAGGAAGAGGGGGAAGTGAATACGACTAGATTGAATCGGTCCTAACCCATAATTTATGGCCTTAACAAGTTTGAATGATTTTAGGGTCATTACGGGTAAGGCCTCTGATTTTAAATAGCTGAAACCAGCACGGCCGGTCAATTTCGACCCAAAACCAGATCGATTTGTGTGAACATTATAATAAGTTGATTTATGTTTGGATTTTTTGGGTCAGATCCGTCCAGTCCCATAGACACCTCTACTATCATTCATTCTTTACCTAATAACTGATAGTATACGAAGATATACTTAACCCATAATGAGAGTATCAAAACTTTTGATAAAAATGTCCGTCATCTTAAATAAGAAGCGGATCATATAGAAACAATCAAACTAGATACTAATGTATATTTGACGAGTTCTAGTGTGAAAAAACCATCTAACGAAGGATCTCAAGAAAAAAATAAAAGAGCAAAGAAAAGTTAGAAGAAAAATAAATGAAACTAGAATAAGGAAAAGAGTCCTTAAAATCAAAAAAGAACATATTAAAGATCAAGTATTATAACTTTGAAAATAGGGGGCATTACGCCTGGAATGTCCAGAGTCCAAACAGGGCATTGAAAAAAAAAAAAAAGAAGAAGATAAAGATCGAGTGTTAATTTAGTTGCTATCCACTCTTTGTCCCAAACATTATTTAATTTTATAATTTACAAAAAATAATCATCTAAGAATTAATTGGGTCCTTGACTTTCAAAAATTATTGTTCAATTTTTTTTGTTATTGAAAATCTAATATCTTATTCAATTTCAATTTTAGGTTAAAAAATTGGAACAATAATTTTTAACTAAAAAATACATATCACACATTTCAATTGATTAAATTTTAAATTAAAAAATTCAATCCAGCTAAGTTCATTTTTCGGTCCCATTTTTTCATTTCACTTCGGTCCAATTCTTTAGAAACAAAATTCAAAATTATCAATCTAATTCGATGTATCAGATTGTCACAAAATGGATATCGAATCGTGGGCAAACTCTATTTAATTTCAGTCATATAAAAATTCAACCATACTGAAAATTTTATTAGTTTTGTATATATTAAATTAATTTAAATAATTTTAATATATAATTTATTTACATATTCTTTGTCCTTATATTAGAGAATTTATAATAAATAATTAACGCTGGAAATATAAATAATCGGGGCACAAGTCAATCTAATTGTCGTTAGAAATGTAAATGTAACATAACACTATTAATTAATAAAAACAAGTATAATATTATATTATATCATTTTGCACAGAAAAATTTATATTATAACACTATTCATCTAAGAATTTACAAGACTATAATCCATCAAACCACCAACTTTTCAATTTAGATTGAGTTCAGTTTAAATTTTGAATAAAAATAAATATAGTATTAAAATTTGTATATTCATATTATTCAAATATTTAATCTATCCAAATTAATCAAAAAAATAGTGTTAAAAACACAAATTTTTACACACCCTATCTATATAAATTAATATAATTGTACTTTATGATTGCCATATATCCTATATTTTTACTGCAGTAAATAAAAATTCACGGAAGAAAGTAAAAAAGTAAAATAAATGACAATCATATATTACTTTTTATAAATAATTTGTACAGAGAATTGGTATTTCTAACATTATTTGTTTAATAAAAAAAGAACTAAAAAACCCAAAACAAATACTACCTAAAGCTCTTATGCAATTTTAATTGATAATATATACACATCTTGATTAATATAATTTGATAATATTTAAAAAAATTATAATATGAAACACATCTAGAAAATACTATACAATCATTTCATGGCAAGGAAACCGTTGTTTCTCTACATCCAAACAAAACAAAGAATCCTGTCCAGAGCTAAAGCTTGTGCTTTGCTATTGTTATTTATAGCAATCACAGCTGTCATTCCAACCAAAGCAAGCAACTCCAAAATGCAAGAACGTTTTAGACTGAAGGGAAGGAAGATAGCTAATTAGAAGTCAAACTAACAACAATATTCCCTAGCCAACCAAAAGAAAGAAGAAATTACCACATGAAGTCTGAAACCAAGAGAAAAAAAGAGTATACCAAAATTTATTTATTGAAGAAAAGAACAAAAGGCTACTACTTATTCTGTGTATTTAGAGCAGAAATATGAAACCAAGCAAGCCATAATCTAAAAATTCTCTAGCACAAAAAAAAAAAAAAAAAATGAACTTTCTCTTTTTGCTGTAATTCTTTTTTAGTTATACAGTTCATTGCTTGAAGGGGAAAAAAATACAAGATTCAAGATTTTCAAGTCCGTAAAAGTTCTTCACTTGCCCTCATCAAATGTTTGGAAAATATCAAACAATGATTGTGAGTAAGAAAATTAAAGAAATGAAATTGAAGAAATAGTGGATCAAACTAGCTGCTGGGTGGACAAAAACCATTTTGTGTAGGGAAAGGAAGAAAGAAATAATTTTTTTTTTTGGACATTGAAGGTTGTACGAGTAAAATATAATTTTGAAATTTATATGATTGATAGTGTCGAGGAAATGGGTGTGAAGATTAGTTTTATGGACGCATATTAGCCCCACCTAAAAAGCAATGCCTACTTCTCAGGATGTTTGGCTAATATGGACTAATGTAAGTTATGCAATGTTACAGTACAGCCACTTATGAAAACACTTGAAACCACTTGCATAAAAGTTGAACACAAAACTCAAAAACTCTTAAAACAGAAAACTTGAAATTTCAGCAGTATAGTAAATCTCCCATCTCAATATTCCACTCCTGCAGTAAGCAAGGTAAATAATATCTACAATCAACTTCATGAAAATGCATGAGATACTTACTTAAAGGACACTCATACTAAGGAACATATTTGTTCATTCCTCATCACTATCATAAACAACAGTCATTCGACGATGTGTTGGCACCTTCCTTGGAGGAGACTCCTCATCAGATTCAATTCCCCTTCGCTTGAGACTACTTCCAGAGTCTTTCACCCTTTGCCTAGGTTCCTGCAGAAATAATGTTAAAAAAATGCCAATCTTAGGTAAAGAGAAATTTGATTCTCAACAATATAACTGAACTAAATCATGTACCCCTTATAAACCACTGATTAAAACAAGATATAATGATAAAAATATTATTAAAAAGAAAAATAACACAAGATTTCCAAGGACATCCTTCCAAATATGCTAGCAGGGCATGTGTTCAACACCAGGACTAAAGGCCACTAATAAGGAAAGAGATATTTATTGCCACCGAACTAAAACAATTCATTTCCTGAAAAGGCTAGCAAAGTTTGCTTTCAGGGTTGTAAGATGACCAAACAGTTGAACTTAGTATTAAAGTTTTGACATGATTTGAACTTTCAATTTCGAACTGACAAGAACTTCATATCAAAATAGAGAAGAATCCAAAGTTAAAAAAACTACTAAAAATTTTAATGACATAATTACCAGAGTAGAGTGAACTCCCAAGTACATTTTTTCTACCTACTCATCCTGATAGTAATGCATCACATAGAGAAATAGGAAAGTTAAAACATCTACATACCTCGGCCTCCTCCTCAGACACTCTATTCACATCTGGCTCTTCTTCATGCTCTTCTTCCTCCTCTTCATAATCCTGTTCTGGCTCCTCTGCACTCTTATGCGGGGGAGACATCTCATCTTCTTCCCCATCAGTTTCATATTCAGACTCTTCTCTCTCACTGTCAGAGAAATCTACTGGCCGCCGAGATGATTTAGCAACGGGTAAGGATGATGACTTGCGCAGGCTGTCCCTGTTGCCCTGTGACTGATAACCCAGGGCAAGGGCCATCAGAACACAAAATCTTTTAAGGTAAATTAAAAAGAAATTTACTCGAGTGCAAGTAGCATACCTTCTTGGCATTGACAATGAATTTTTCTGCTCGAGCTTCTGCTTCCAGTTCTTCCTCAAAGCGGCGACGAGAATGACGAGAGTCATAATAATCTTTTTCATCATCCTGATCAAAATCGGACAAATCAAGAAATTATGATTCAGGTCTAAATAGCAAGAGTGGATAAAAATTAATGTGTGTTCAAATAAGAACAACTCTATTGTTTCCACCTATTTGAAGGTATCGGTAAACAGAAAAGGTAACAGTCTGATTATATACAGATGTTATGAAGAAGCAAAAATTTACTGTGTACATATGCATATATATATATATATATATATATATATATATATATTGGTAAAAAAACACAGACCCATATAAAGTGCTAACCTCTTCAAGAGCATCCTCTAAATACCCAGTTGAAAGTTGGCGCCTCCTTTCCACAATTTGTGTGTACTTTCGGTTAATCTTTTCCCTCTTCCGGTTTAGAATTACGTTAGCTCTAATGTTTTGACTTTCAGCCTATAAACCACAATCAAATCAAAATTTTCTCGTTGAATGAGTATCATCACAAACAATAATAATCTCAAGTAACTATTACCCTTTCTTTCTCCTCCTTCTCTCTCTCAGGATCAATGTCAGTCACACAGTTCTTAACCTTATAAACCTTTTTATGCCGTGAGTCAACAAGAGCAGTCAATAATCTATGGGAATTTGATGATAAGGAAGAAGGAATAAATCTCATCTTCTTTAAAATTCTTCCTTGTGATTGAAGGATTCCCTGAAATGCGACACATAAGAATTTAAGGAAAAATTCTCAGTAATCATCCCCACTGATGTCAAAACATGGGCACTGCAGTATAGAGAAATTAAAAGAAAAAAAATGTAAGTCAATAAAAGATAGAGACAGGTACTAATGCACAATTACAAAGATCTCACATGAGATTTAAGAATCATGGAAGTGATGATTGGAATTTGAAAAATGAGTTCTTAAATCAGAACCCAAATATAACAGCTTTAGAATTGTTAAATCAATAAATGCCAAAATCAAGTTCTTAAATAGCTGAATCCTATTCCAGATACTATTGAACACATTGAAGGCTGCACCAACTTCCAGTCATGCGATCTACATAGTTAGCGAATACATCTCCCCAGCCCTCCCTTAACAAACAAATAAACACCTACCCTGAAGACCACTTCCTAAAGGGGATCCAATTTTTGAGGGTCTATAGTGGCACACGCAGCCTCAGTGGGATGTCAAAATTTTGTACACATCCGTCTACTAATGAAAGAGACAAAAGGAAAATAACAACATTAAACAACCTAGCTGAAACCATAAGAATCTTCAGAGGACAATTATATTTTAATAAGGTCAGAAAAACTGAGATAAGATCAAAGTATCAAATAATAATCCACTGTACTCTGACAATATAGAAGTTCTCCATAAAATAACCAAAACTAGATATTGAGGGTCACATGCTGCTTCCTAATGAAAGCACCATAAAGCAAATTAACTAAAGTCGGCAACGAAAAACAACAGATATATACATATATACATCCAAAAAATCAGGTGAAGTTGATCTCATGGCGAATAGCATAAAGGTCATAAGTCAAACATGTGCACACAAGATGCAAGTGTAAAGGTCATAACTCAGAAGTGAAACTCAAGCTCAAGATTCATGGATTTCCTATGTGTTCTAAAAGAGAAAATCAAACAAATAGACGGAAGGACTCACCAATAACAAAAAATTAATATAGACGATCAGGGGGTCACAAGATAGATGTCTGACAATAAATGCAAGATCATATTCCAATATCCTATAAGCATAGAAACTTTAAGAATTACTTCAACATAAATGATAAAAACATGAAAAATAATACATGTTATTTCCAATCCAACAGAACTCATGAAATGCACATTACACAGCAGTTTGTTTGAAAAAGTTCTATAACCTAGTGATGATTTGACAGGAAAGCAGACTAGTGGTGAGAAATCAAAGATATTATGTTCCCAACTAAAATAGCAAACAGATTTGAGAAGATACCTTTCCATGCCTAAGGAAAAGGTGTGCTTGATCATGCTGTGCATCTTGAACAGAAATGTCGAGAACTTCATTCCCAATTAATAACTGTAAGCTGCCGTCTGACCATCTTACAAAGCGTGCATTGCTTTCATACTACACATCAAAAAGGATGTGTTAAAAACACAACACAGTTTAAGAAAGGAGTCATGTAATAGAGCATAAAAACTTATTGTTCAAAGTGCAACCGCGGAAGAGGAAAACCAATTCGGATATTTGAAACAGCAAAGGTGGGAATGGAATAAAACATGGTCTTGCTTCCTAATGTATAATTTCTTTATTTTCATATTACGAGGAACCTTAATTCATTGGTCTCAGGTTAAATATATCTCAATATTGGTACAATTGGTGCTTAAATATGCACGTAACTCTCATCATTCATAGATTCATTACTCTCAATTGCTTGGTCAAGTAAACAACATGTTTCTTTGAATTAGGTTAAATTTTTTAACTACAAAATATATATTTTTAATTGGAAGTGACATGTAATAATAGAATCATCACATACCTCAAATCTTTTAAGATTTGTCATTCTAATTAAATCCCAATTTGTTGACAAGCATCATCATATTAAAAACTTGAAAATAATTTCATCCACGAAACCACTAAGGTTCTAATTACATCAAGAGCATCTCAACAAACAACAAAATGCTCTTGTGCCTTTTGTTACTTTCTGCATTAACATTGCATAAGATTGACACATCGAATAGGTGCCAATTATTAGAGCATGAGCACAGCAATGATAAAAGGCTGTGAAATTCTTATTACTTTTATAGGCTAGACGCATTTGTTTACTTTTTATCACTAATTTCAAGTGCGTTAACAGCTCATTATCATACATTATTATTTGAAACAACAAAAAGTTAAAAGAAAAATTACATAACATGAAATTTATTAATAGATAAGGAAGAAGGAAACAAATGCTTGCTTATAACTGACTCATGTAATCAAATACATATATACTCCAGCATGCAAATTGATAGGAATAACTCACTGATGCTGTGCCATCTTTATTTTTAACAGTTCTCCAGCGCACTAAATTGTTTTCCAGACGTATACGTTTTTTGGACCCAGACTCATCCGTCACAAAGGTATCCTCTTCGACGTATGTCTTCGGATCAAATGGCTTTGGGTCAATGCCCATTATATTAGAAACTTTGATCATATTCATCTGCAGTAAAAACACTACTAAACATTAACTTCTGACTGAGATCAAGACATTGACATGTTCATCTATTTTCTTCAGTAGCACACACTATTAAGGCACTTGAGGGATAAAACAACCATCAAGTTAGCATGCACTTAAAAGCCACATAAAATTTCAAGGTTCCCCAACTCAGAAAAATATATTGACATGGTAAAATTTCTCACAACAAAGTTTTCTGTGATCAACATTTGCTAAGCTTAAATTTCTCAGCATACACAAATTCTTGGCTTAAACAAGTTTTTTCCAGATACATAACCTCAAAGCTGCTTTTTGCACATCAGCTAGCACAACCTTGCCTTAGCACTTTGCAATAAACAACGACATGCAAATGATCACATAAACATATAAATATTGAATTTTTTATATCAATTTTTAATTGACAATGGTTTGATTATTATTGTTATGCAGACAAAAGTTCGATTTAACCCAACTTTTAGGCATCTCATAAATCAAGAAAATGATTATTTCAGACACATTGGAGCAGCAAATCAAGGGAAATGGTAAATTTCAGATGTTATTACAGTAGCACAAAGAAGAAAGAAGATACACCTTAGTCGGATCAGCCGGTGGTGGGCGCAATGGAATTTCTAGCTCTAATGGTGGGCCAACAGGCTTCTCTTTATGTTTACTCTCAACATGCTCCTCTTCTGACTCATTTTGCATCTCTTCATCAAGCACTATATCTTCTGGCCCTAGACTTTTCTCATAGCTCCCTTCCTCTTCAACAGGGAATCTCTAAGGAATGAAAACAGTTTACTTGCAACAATGAATAAATATTTCATAGGAAATACACACACACACACACAAAAATATGAAGTGTTATAGCTTTCAGACATTGATACTGACATTTGAATCTTGATCAATGTCATTCCTAATTGCATATCCTCCAGCATCTTCGTCATCTGAGTCACCAAATACATCACGAATCTCAGCAACTGGGTGTGAAATGTGACCATGATCATTCTCTTCCTCTCCAGGTGATCTACTGCTATAGAGTCAACATTTCACAATATAAATACAGATCATACAAGTAACATGAAAGAAATCTTCGTTTAGAATAAACTGGGAATCTTTGTTTCAAAGTAATTATGCAACAATATTGTTTTCGGAACATGTCATACATAGCCAGCGCTGGGAAACAACATACAACCAGGAAAAACACCAATCCTTCACTGGAAAAATAAGCAAGAAACACGGCATTGGAACATTGTTCTCCTTCTATGGGGCATGCAAAATACAATTGAAGTGCCATTGAGCACAACAAGGACACTGACATAGCTTAAATGCACAACTCATTATGAATGCAAACAATTAAAGATACACAAGGACATACACAGAACCAGCAAAACTATAGAGAGAGATTATTACCTTGGACTTCTAGCCTGATCAACCTCCTCATCTTCATTGTCTGGGTAATGATTTTCCTCAGACCTCTCTGATCCACTTTCAATTACTTCATATCTCCTGCTTGTTGCTACTCTCTGACCATATTCTTCTTTTTCATCACTATCTGTGTATCTTGCTTCACTTTCTTCCCTTTGATCAACAACATCTAACTCTTGAGAACTTTGATATCTTTCACCCTCATTTTCTCCAGGATCAGGCTCTACATCACGCATTTCACCTTCACTTTCAACTTCTGCTTCCCCATGCCACTCTACTTCTCCTACACCTTCTCCCTGACCCTCATCAGCTTCCTCCTGAACATAGAACCATAGAAAATATTATGATACAAACAAGCAAATATATTTACAATTTAGTTCATAAGCATTGGAGATATTATTTGAGCAGCTGCACAATGAAGTAGATGTCTCAATCAGAAGAGTTTTTAATGGGTCCATATACATAAGCACTCTCATGGACACAGCATCTTCTCGAATCCTAAACATGATGGTGCAAATAGTATACAAATCCATGCATGTCTAAAAGCTGATTAATCAATACTGCCAAGATTGTAAAAGAATATACAGTGGCATCTCTAGAATCTTAAAAGAATCAAATCCTTTCAATGAAATTACCCTAGCTGTGCATAATACAAGCTGATCACTTCATCTCTCATCCCACAAGCATCCACGCACATATGCAACTGAATTGAGCTCACTATATAAGTTTTAAACAAGAAGAAAAATCCCTCAAACTCAGTTGTTCTATACACTAATGTTATCTGTACACAAATTGAACCTCATAAACGAGATTACATGAAAAATCTTGTCTTGCACATGTATCCATATGTTTTCATCAATTAGCACAACACTACGACATGATTAATTCCGCAAATATGAGTTTTCAATCATCAATTAAAATAAACCATAGTAAAGAGAAATAAAAAGAAAAGAAAATTATACCGAAGCGTAATTTGGCTGTGGATTGGACTCGTGCTCAGAATCAATCTCTTCTTCTTCCTCTTCGGATTGATCGCCAAATAGGTTTTGCATCATCTGGTGTCTCTTTTCTTCCCCCATTTTTACGGGTGAATAAAAGACAAACTGCTGTACCAATCTTCGTATTCCACAGACCAGGGGCCTTCGCTTCGCTAATCGCTGGTAATTCAAATTGTTTCCGCTTCCTGTTTAACTTATGTTGTATTTCTCCGGTCTCGGTTTTGCACTTACTCGAAAGCGAGTAAAATATTGAATTTTTTTGGTTTTCTTTCATTTATTATTTGAAATATATTTATCCATTTAATATTTATTTGTCAAAGCAATCTTCCCTTCTACAAAATAACGATTCCGTTATTTTAAAGGGAATTTTATTGAAAATTTTATCTTTTACGGAAACTGAAAATAGTAAGGATTTTTGTTTCCAAATTGTGTAGTTTCACACTTTGTTTGGAAATTATAGTCCACGTTACGGAACTCAATCAGTAATAATAGTAAGTACTTACTTGAGAGTTTGTTTGTTTTTTATCTTATCTTTTATTTATAAGAAGAAATTAAATTAAATATTAATTTTTATAAATTTTATAAAAAATAAATAATTTTTTTAAAGTATATATATATATATATATGACTAAACAAATTTTTTAAAAAAAATATAAAAATAAGCTTTTATTTTTTTTAGACCTTAATTTTTTAAGGTATTATAACTTTTTTAGATCATTTTTATTCTTTAAAAAAATTTATATTTTTACTATTATCCTTAATAAAAAAAATATCAACGATCCATTTGTTTCTCTACTTCCTTTTCTTTTATCTTTTAAAATTCTGATAATAAAAAATTATATTTTTTATAAAATATTTACTAAATAGTTTGATCTTAAAATTTTAAGATCTTATTTTATGTAAGAACTCTTTTATTTAAAAATGTAGTTGTCCTTTATTTAAAAGTGTAGTTTGTTCTTTATTCGAAAGTATAGTTTGTTCTTTACATAAAAATGTAGTTGTTTTTTACTGTTTTCTTTACTCGAAAGTATAGTTTGTTCTTTACTCAAAAGTGTGGTGATGTTTACTCAAAAGTATATTTTGTTCTTTACTCAAATGTATAGTTGTTTCTCGCTTGAAACTATAAACTTCAACTTTTCTTGGATGTAACAAGTTAACTTGCTTAAATATAATGTTATATGTCCAATAAATTAACTCTAATTTTTATATGTTAAAATATGTGGAGATTGACAATGGTTGGTACAAATATGAAGACACTGAGATACAACTACTTTCTCAATGTAATGACAACATTGTCACCTAAATAGGTCATGGATAAGATTTGAAGCAAGCTCACTGTAATGCAGAGAATCGTATTCTGACAGATTTGTTTGGGGCAATTCTTGGATATTTCAAAGATATCCACTTCTATGATAGTCTTATCTATCGGTCTCTGCTTCACAAGGTGGAGAGTGATATATAGAAGGAGATGTAGTTTCAAATTAGAGGCACTTATATTAGGCTCTCTAGATAGGAGTCTAGCATCATCGTAGGCTTGGCGATTAAGCCATATCCAGTTGTTCAGGGGGTAATAATTGTCTGTTGGATCAATACTTTGGTAGTTGCATAGATTTTAATTTGTCACATGCAGGCCTTCTTTATGCAAGCCTAAACTTTAATATTATTAATGGCATTAACATTGTTAAGTTATCCTTATACTATCTAGTAGATAGGATGTTGTTGGGGAGAGCAGATACTCCAAAGCGAACACTTGGATACTGAGCCTTGTTGATGATTTGATTAAGTTCAATTGGTATCCATAGGGAGTCATTGTATGGCAATACACATGTAGGAGCCTAAGTAGCGCAATGATAGGTAAGGTGCAACTTTATCAAATTAAGGTAGTTAAGGTCAGAGAGAAGAAGAAATATGTAATCAAATACAATGTAGAGTGCTTCCTACTAGCATTTTAGGTATACTGCGATTTAAATACTTTTATTGTAATTGTTCTTTTATATTTTTTAAACATAACTGGTTTATATTGTATGGATCTATTTATATGAGGCAATACAAATTGTTAGCCAGTTGATTGCCATTCGTACTGGCAATCACATCTCTTGTATGCTGAACTGGTAGTCAACAGCGAAGAATGTCCACAAAGAGCAAATAGCTCAAATATTTGAATTGGTACAGACTTATGACTTCTATAGTGAATTATCATAAACAGAAATTGTGTTATTAAATTAAGGCTTAATAAACTGTATTTATTTTGTAGTCGGGTTCAATTGTTACTCAATTAGAGTCGATGTGTAAGGAGTTTGAACATGATTTTACGGGTAGCTATTTTAGTATGATTGTGCACTTAATGGTGAGTATGGAGGTATATTACTGATTGATGACAAACTTAGAGGTAATTTTACTATGTTAGAAAGATAAATAAAGTAAAGATATGTTTACTTTTTTGAAAATAATAAATTATGAAGTTAGATATACTGATATAATGGATAAATTTAATTGATATATTAGAATAAATATTGCAAGGAACTGGTCGTAATATGGATGACACTGACACCATATGTAGACATTTGTCTTGTACCTAGCCACCTTTAAGTTCTTAACAATCTTTACCTCAATCAGAGTAGATCCTTTTGCCTCTTTTTAGATGTCGAGTGTTACTAATCCATCCTTTCATATGCCTAATGATACATTGTCCTTTTTCAAAATGCCAAGTGACACTAAAGTTTGGCCCTTGATTTCATATTCTATAGTTAACGACATGTGTGGAAGATGCAATTTTTGAGGTAGGATTTCGAACAATATCATCTTTTAAAAGAGATCTAAAAATCAACCATAATGTGATCTGTGATTGAGATTTTAAAATCTTTTATAAATCTTTTGATCTACAAAATAAGTATTTTTCATATATATTATCGTTTATCATGACAATATTTATGTATGATTCATATGTTATGATAAAGCTTGTGGAATATATGGAATACACACCATTATAATAAGTTTATATTTATGAGACTGTATGTTAGTAGTTGATAATTTATTTATCAATTAAATAAAATTATCTGGATAATTTACATACATTCATTATTCATTTGCATGAAAAATAAAGGAAGCAGTAAATGTATGTAAATAAAGAACTACTTCTTTCATTAATATATAAAAAAAAGTTTGTACAAGATCAATAGTATTCAATGGTGAAAACTAAATTAAACAGTTTAATTTGATGCAAAATGATCATTTTACTCCTATATGATACATGTGTGTAATTTATTGTAAATTACATATCTAAATTTGATAATTATGATTATCAAACATATTAAAATAAGATTTTAATATAAAATAATAAAATCTAAATTAAAGTGTTTAATTTAGATAAAATGATCATTTTACCCTTATGTGTAAGTGTTAAATAATTAGATAACATTTATTTTATATTAATGGTTAATATTAAAATAAATGTTTAATTTTGATTGGTTTTTAATTTTGAATTTGTGCAAAAGCTTATTGGTCCATATGTATGGTTACACATATCAAATATGGGTAAGCTCGTATCACATTCTTTCTATTTAATTAATGTATTTATTAGATAATTACAAAATTAATTAAATGAAAAATATCATAGAAATATAAATATAAGATATTTATCATTTTTCTTTTAGTTTTTGGCAACAAAAATGTTCTCTCTCACTCTCAAAATTTCGGCGATGGTGAAGAAGGAAGGGGATGGTGCAAAGTGAAGAGGGATTTATGGTTTTGATCCTCATATTTATCAAATAAGAAAACACACAACTCATCTACCAAATGCCCTAAGGTAATTCTTTGCAAAACTCTTTATTTTCTTCAATTTTAACTTAGGATTTTAAAATAAAAAACTTATAATTTATGCATGAATTAAGCCATAGAACCTTCAAGTCATATCAGAGCATGATAAATTCAAGATTTGGTTCATTATATGCTTGTGATTTTGGTGAATACACAAAAGGATGGATATTTGGGGCTCCTTGGTGTCATCTTGATTTTCATGGTATAAAATTGTTTTCCACCACTTCCATGGTGTTTCTAAGATAGGTTATATGATAATGGTATCTTAGGAATGATGGTTGAGTTGGCAAAAATAAAAAAGTTGAGTTTGAAACTCACTTAGGTGCAATGGTTGCATATTAGTTCACATTTGACTTGGTGAAGTGTTTTTATGTACCAAATGGGTTTATTGATATGTTTGAACATTTTTAACAAGTATTTGGATGTGTTATGAAGTATTTTGAGACTTGGTTTTGGTTTGAAAACATTTAAAAATACAGAAAAATTTTTTAGAAAAATTGGGTGCAAGGGGGCATAGCCCCTGTCTTTTTTTACTGTAGGCGTGTGCAGTATATGCGTCCGTCCCCCTACTAGCGAATGGGCAGGTGGACTGGAGTGCAACGTATGCATGAATGTCATGCCATCCACACCCACAAGCATCGCCTGCCCCCTGCACGCCACATGCCCTATTTTCTGTCATAAAATATTTTTTTGACACTTTTTGAATTTTCGAACTTCGGACACATCTCGACTCGTATTTTGAGTGATATTAATAACTTATTAACATGTTTTAATGAAAACAACACATCGACTTTGCTCAAAAAATTTTTAATTATATTTAAATACAAAATTGGTTTTGTGTGTTGTATAATTAATAAATGTTGTGTTTTAAGTGTTTGGTTGCCAACATGTTTGTGTGTGTGTGTGTACATATATATATATATATTTAAATATTGAATATATACATATATGTTATTCATTTGATTTATTTAATTATTAAATAAATTAAATAATAATATTTAAATATTAAATATTTTATTTATATGATAAATGAATAATCATGTTTTGTTTGTTTGCAATATTGATTGCATAGAAAATATTATAATATGTGTTTATAAGGTTTAAATACATATTACTAAGCTTGTATGTTTTATTGATGTATTTAATCTTGATTAAATGCTTGAAATGAATATATATTGGATATATGCCTATCTTGTATATATTTTACTTTGTATATGCATATATGTTTGCTATGTATATATATGTTAGTTACATTCTTCTTAAATATGCATTTGACACATGTAAATGTAGACTTATGTATATTGAAATGTGTAGAAATGTAGATAAATAGAAGTCAAAATATTAGGCTCAGGTTCCTAAATTAGATTTGATAAATAACATTAGTACCTGACACTAATACTGAAATTGGTGTGGCACATTAATCATATTAACATAAGTGTTAACTAGTTCAGTGAATGGTTGACTCAATTTAACCAGTTAGCGTTGTTTGCCCAATTTAAATTTTTTAACAACCAAAACAAGACTTCTAGTTTGACTAGTTGTCTCAAACAATACACAAAAGCATAATTCTTGTATGATAAGGATTATTGTCCTTAAAACAACAAAAGCAAAATACAAATACCATAAAAACTTGTAAGACAAGATTTTTGAACCAGAAGCATATATAGAAAAACTGATTTTCCAAATCAAAAATATGAGTTTTGGATAAAAACATGTAAGGGTTACATGTGAATTAATAATTAATGAATTGTTAATACAATCATGCTGTTGTAAGTCAAAATATTTATTCATATAATAAATAAATAAATAATTTTGAAAAATGGTTTCAATAAAACTTTTTAAAAGAATTTTAAATTATTTAAAAATTTTTATTAAAATTATTTTATAAATAATAATATTTATTCATAAGATGAATGAGTATTATTAATGAGTAATAAAATTGTTTTATAAATATATTTAATAACAATAATAATATTTATTCATATAATGAATGAATATTATTAATGTTTTGTAAAATTGTTTTATAGAGAAATATTTCTTTTAAAAGTAAAACAATAATAATATTTATTCATATGATGAATGAATATTATTAATGTTTTGAATAAATTTTAATAAATGGTTTAGTTAAAA